>ML818921.1:97523-112278 GCA_009831015.1 Picea engelmannii | reverse complement strand
TACAGGTACAAAGTTATGATTATTTCAAGTTAGGGTTGTTGACTAATCCAAAACTAGTCATGGTTGAGACAAGGAGTTGATGAGTTGGCACATACATGAGGTGTATAGTTGATGATGTTGGTACATATTGATGATTCATTGTTGATGAGTAGTTGAGACATGATTGGTATATACTTGGTACATGGTTGGATGCACTTGTTTATGGTACGGGTTGTTTGACATAGGTTGGTGCATGGTTGATGCTCTTGTTTATGGTACAGATTGATATATGTTGAGGATTGTTGTCTCATATCAGTTGGTGCTGAGAATGCAAGCTGAGTCTTGCATATAGAGCTGGTGCTCTTGTAGAGTTGTACTATATTCAGTTGTTGTTGATAAACCCCAAGGATTGTAGTCTGTAAAAAAAAGAAAATTGTACATACATCCCGTGTTCTTTGTGTTCATTGTGGTGATGACTTGTTGATGATATATTGTTGATATATGTTGTTGATATGTGCTCACATATAACTGGTTATAAATGACAATAATGGGTAATGAATAAATGTTGAATGCTAATTGATGAGTTTTTGTGCAAGAGGGAAGTTTTGGGAAAAAGAGCCCCACACTCATTCACCCCCCCTCTAAGTGTGGTAGGTGTGTCCAACATTATCATCCAATTTGCTTCTCCTTTCCTTTGGAACATGTTCATATGCAATGCAACCAAACACTTTCATATGTGCAACACTTGGTTTATGTCTTGACCATACTTCTTCGGGAGTCAAATTCAACATTGCCTTTGTAGGACATCTATTAAGAATGTATATTGATGTGTGTACTGCTTCAATCCAAAACTCATTACCAAGTGGCTTAGCCTTTAACATGCTCCTAGCCATCTCAACTATGGTTCTGGTTTTCCTCTCCGCCACTCCATTATGTTGAGGAGAGTAGAAATTGGTAAACTCTCGCTTTATACCATTCTTCCTGCAATAACTCAAGAATTAATTTGACCTGTATTCTCCCCCATTATCTGTTCTTAGGGTGAGAATCTTGAAACCACTTTGTTTTTCAACCAATGCCTTGAACTCGAGAAAATGAGAAAACACTTCAGATTTCTCCTGCAAAAAATACACCCAAGTCTTTCTTGAAAAATCATCAATGAAAGTGAGAAAATAACGAGCCTTTCCAAAACACATTGTCTCCATTGGACCACACAAATCTGAATGCACCGACGCTATATGTTCACTAGCCTTCCTAGTTCTATTTGAGAAACTTTCCCTGTGTTGTTTCCCAAAAATACATCCTTCACACACTTCATCATCATTCTTGATATAAGGAAGACCATTCACCATATTCTTCTTTCGAAGCAACACCAAACTCTGAAAATTCAAATGTTCCATTCTTAAATTCCAAATCTTGTTGTTCATCTCTTCTGTTGCATTCGAACTTTGTGAATTAATTGAATCAAAAGAAATCTTGAAAATTCTGTCTTCAGTCATTTCTCCTTTTGCCACAACTTCATTGTGATTCAACTTATCCATGATTAAACATTCCTTGTTATCAAACACTAACTTATAATTCTGCTCCATCATCTGTCCTACATAAAGTAGGTTCTTATTCAATGTTGGTGTCAACAATGTGTCATCAATAAACTTCTTCTTTCCATGTAATGCTGAAATTCCAACTGTGCATTTCCCTTTAACTTATGAAACTCTATTGTCACCAAATAGAACTTTACCAGAATAATTGTCATTAATTCTAGTAAACAACTCTTCTTGAGATGTCATATGATTTGAACATCCCGAATCAATATACCATGCTTCACTTTCTTCATTATGTGCCATGAAACTTGATATGAATAACTTCTCATTCTTGGTTTCTTCTACAACTATATTAGAACCTTTGTTTTCCATATCTCTCATTTTCACATAACAATTTATTTCAAGATGACCATATTTATGAAAATAATGACACTGTGGACCTTTTCATTCTTGAGATCCATCTCTTCCTCTTCCTCTTCCACGAAAACCGGCTTTGCTTCTTCCTCTGAATTGAATTGAACTTCCTCTAAACGGACTAGGGCTTCTTCCTCTTCCTATAAATGCATTTCCTTGATAATTTTGTGATTGTTGTGGATTTCTATTATGACTTTGATTTTGATATTGACTTCTACCTCTGCCTCTTCCTCTATGCCTTGTAGAAAAAGCATGCTCCACTTATCCAATTGGTTTATTTTCTTCAATAGTAAGCAAAAATCCACTTAGTTCATCAATCTTCATTGTATTCAAATATTTGGAAACCATAATACTAGTGGTGACCATCTGAAACTTGGGCAAAGCACTTCTTAAAATCTTCTCAATTAGTCTCCTTTCTGGAACATCTTCACCTAAGGACCTCATCTGATTAATAAGATCTTGCATCTTTGTGATGTAATCATGAATAGATTCATTACTTTGCATGTTGGAATTTTCAAAATTTCTCCTTAGTGTTTGCAATTTAGCTACAACCACACCTTCATATGTATTCTTTAAAATATCCCAAGCTTGCTTAGATGATTCTGCAGCATTAGTTCTTGTAAACATAGATTCTTCAACTGAGCTCCCTATAAGTGAAAGTTCTTCATTATCTTTCTTAATAATTTCCTTTAAAGATTTCTTGTCATTATCACTTAATGTTTTGAATTCATCAGCAAAAGGCATAGTATATCCATCAATTACAAGATCCCATAAATCTTTAGTGATGAATATAGGTTGCATGTGTTTTCTCCAATAGAAATAATTTGTGCCAACAAGTTTAGGCAACACAATATTGCTTGTCATCATGAAGAATAAATAAGAATGAGAGAGGAAGAATACTCAAGAGCAAAATAAAGTGTGCCACTTCGCCTAGGAAAAGAACCAATGTCCCAAAATCAGGACTCAATCGCCACCAAAAAATAATTCTTTTATTAATGTTTGAGTACAATGGAGAGTTAAAAGATCAATTTTTCCAAAGGATTACAATCAACACTTTTTATATCTCCCTTCACTAACAAAAATTGCATTTATAAACATAGAGCACTATTTCTCTTTGTTGGCCACCAAATGAATAAAAAATGACAACCCTTGCCTTTTACACTTTGAAAATAATAATAATCAAGGATTATGTTCTTTAAGTAATTGAGTAAATGAAGACCAGTGATTTTACTAGTCTGGATATCAAAGATTTCACACTAATAACCCACTTTGTTCGATCAACGCATGTAGATCCACACATAATTCATTACGCACCAACAAATCACAATATTTGAGGTTGAAGTTTGAGTCTCACACTCCAAGGAAGGTCTCACACTCCACGCAGGTAGAATATGCAAATTCAAGGTTTAACAGTTCACATGTGCTCAGACAACAATTAACGAATTTGACAGCTCTTTCTTCCATCGCTCTTCACTGCCTCTTTCAAAAAATTTGTGAAAGAAGCCTCAATCACCTCTATTCTCGGCTGGCATGTGGACTTCTCTACCAAGAAGCTTCTCTATAGATATTTGGCTCGACCCTCTCTAGATTCTCTCTCAAATGTTGGTTGGCCCCTCACTTCAGCTAACAATAAAACACAAACAACAAGACACATAACACAATGGATGATGAATTTATGGGCTCCTCTACGCAGATATGGACACACTTCTTCTCCAGACGCCCACTTTTCTCCTTTATGTGGGCCTTTTTCTTGGTAGCAGGCCTCCTCCAAGAAGAAATTTTCCCAAACTCCAATGGACAACAATTGCACAACTCCTCCACCCTCAGGTTTAACAACAACAAGTTTTTTGACACTCGCCCTCATGCTAGGATAGTCATCGTTCAAATGCAACAATTATTCTTTGTTGTTCTCCTTTGCAACAATTCTCCTTTTTGTTGCAGCAAATCTGCTCCATGAATTGTTCTATCAGTTGATTGGCATAGGACAGACTCTTATAGCAGTTGATTGACTGCATACCATAGTCGGCCCTCACAGTTCTCACAACACACATAACCCTCAGCACTTACAACTCACACAACACTCAACAAGAAGACTCCTCTTCTTACACTCAAACCTCATAGCTCTCACGAGGCACTCACATCTTTCAAAACGCTCACTCAGCTTTGATACCAAATTAATAAATACACCAACAAATAATGGAGCAAATAATACAATAACAATGAACACTCAGCTCAAACTTTCTCATTACCAAATCATGAATAAATACAATGAGAGAAGATGTTACAGGAAATCATCTTCTCCTACAATCTCTCAACAATCTCTCCAATAATCTCTCCATGAATCTCTCAAATATATTTCCTAACCTTAATTATACTTTCTAGACATAACAAATAACAATAATACAATTACATATAGAATATGATAAATGAATCATTATTCCAATGGTGTTTAGACTTCATGGACTGCCTAGGTACATTGTCAGTGACAAGGAAAACATGCTTCTTAGTGATTTTTTGTAGGATTTGTTCATATTGGTCGTCACAAAGTTGACTCCTAGCAATATTTGTCATCCTCAGACAGACAATCAGACATAGATTGTGAACAAATGAATTGAGGGGTATCTGCGCAACTATGTATCGGGACAATAGAGGACATGGATTAAGTGGTTGATGGGGGAGAATTACTATAACACCACCCACCACATGTCCATTGGTATGATCCCATTCCAAGCATTGTACAACTATGATGCTCCTTCATTCGTGGATTGGCCTTTGGGGATAGCGGGGCTCCCAAAGCCAAGGATTGGATATCGAAGAACTAGAAAATCCTTAAGGCCCTTAAGAATAACTTGCAGACAACTTAGAATCAAAAGACGATATATGAAGAAATGCATAGGGTTGAGTGCACCCTTGAGGTAGGGGACTTGGTAATTTTGAGGTTACAAGCATACAGACAGTCTTCGTTGAAGAAGAGCGGTACATAAAAATTGAAGCCCCAATTTTATGGTCCATACAGGGTAGTACAGAGAGTTGGGGAAGTAGCCTATGAGCTTGATATTCCAAAGGGGATTAATATCCACAATGTTTTCCATGTGTCAGGCCTAAAAAAGGCAGTAAGACAACAAATGACCACTTGAGTAGAGTCACCCTCGTTGGATGAGGAGGGGAAGTTGGTATTTATTTCGAAGGAGATTTTGGATGTCATGGAGAGGAGAATGAGGAGAAAGGTCATCAGAGATTTACTAATAATGTGGATAGATTTTCTAGTAGAGGATTCCATGTGGGAGGGAGATCAAATTTTGAATCATCTTAATTTGCAGTTGCTTGGAGACAAGCAATCTCGGGAAGGGAGGATTGCAATGTCTCCTTCCAAATGATCGTTCTAGGAGGATGACTTAGTGGTCTATTTGATTCCCGTAGACCATAGTCGATGAAAAAAGGGGATTAATTGATTATTTGATGTCATTTTGGATGGAAAAGGTAATGTTTATAAAGTGAAATTATGTAATTAAGTAAAAATAGATGTTTTAAAGTGACTTTAGTAAAATATTAAAGGTGAACCTTATAAAGTCACTTTAATCACTTGAGTGAGGGTAAAAAGGTAAAAGGGTCAGCAATAAGGTGAAAGAGAAATAAAAGAGAGATGAGGGAAACCTCTCTCAATATGATGAACATATTTTCTAAAAACCAATTTGGAGAGAGATCTTGTGGCTTGTGAGGGTTTTGTAGAAAAACCCTTATGGAGAATTGGTTTTGGTGGTGAAAGATTCCACCCTAGCTAATTAGTGGGGAATATCATTCAAATTTTCCACTTGGATTCTATTATTGAGGAGATATATTTACCTTTGGTAGTAGATTGGGGTTTGTAGAGAGAATATTTCTTCTGGAGTAGGATGCTTTCATCATTTGCAACAGCTCTTGGTGGTGTTTCCTTGTGTGGGGGTTGAGTTCCTTGTGCAGGCCAAATTCCCTTGAAAGAGGCCTAAAATCCTCTCTTGTAGGGATTAATCTTGGTTTTGTGGGGTGCAAATATTCTTGGGAGACTAGATCTGTTTTGTAGGGGCCACGATTTAGAGTAGGGGAGTTGTACTTTTATAGTGGGGTTTCCATTCTCCCGAAGAGGTCGAGTTTTCCAACTATGGGGCCTATTTCTCTTGCATGGGAGGGATGTACTCTTCTTGTGCAACTAATTTTGTATTGTGTGCATTGTGTACCTTATGGAGAGGTCGATTTGAACCTCATTGGTTTCCATGCATATGTAAGAGGTCATAATATAAATAAAATTAGATCAGATTTGGTGCTCATTTTGTTGTTTGGAAAGTTAATTTCAATTGCAATCTTGTTGTGATAAGTTGTATGTATTATGCATATTCTATTTGGCACCAAACCTTTTCTTGTCCATTGAAGACACATCAATAAAAAAAATCAACAAACAAAAAACCATGACAGTTGTAGAAAAAGGGGTTTTATAATGGGGTTTGAGAGTGTTGGAAAATTGTTTGACAAAAGTCCTCAACCAATTAATCACAAAAACATAACAACAATAAACCAAAAATAATATCAACAGTAAGGAGGGTTATTACAAATTCCAACATGAAGGATTAGTTTGGAGGAGGGCCGAGTAAATGTTTTAGATGAAAAATATCAATGGTTGTCCTCTTGATCCTATGTGCTTTAATTTTGGTTTAAAGTGTACTTTTTAAGGGGACACAATTTGTAGAGGTAGTCGAACTCCTTGAGAGTATGGCTAAGATGGGGTGCAAATCGAATGCTATTATATATGATATAATGATTCAAGCTACTTGCACATTGGGGAGAGTAGAAGGTGCATTGCAAATCTTCTATAGATTAAAAGAAGAAGGAATTAACCCTCTAATTTGGTATTTCTCCCATCCTACTCCAGATAATGAGAGGTTAGTATTTCTTAGGAATGGATGGAAAATATCCCTTAGTAGAGAAGTTGTTTTCTTCTAGAATTTTATGTGAAGAGGGAAGCTAAGGCTTTTCTTTGCTCCATTGAGATATGAAAGTTAAGCCTTTAATGAGTGAGATTATTGAGGCACACAGACCTTTTTTAATTTGAAGGACATAGAAATCTCATCCTTTCATTATCAATCTTTGCAAGCAGAACGTTCAAGTAATCAACAACAATTGGCAAACGAAAAATGAACAGTTGAAGAATGTTGCATATCTAAATGGGAAATTATCTTCAAATAATGGATGCCCACAAGTTATTGCTAATATTTCTCATGCATCACCATATCGTCAATCTCCAAGGAAAAATGGTAAAGGATAATAGGTGATTGGAATTATTTTCCATCATTTCTTTCTTCTTGAATTATTAAATTTGTCACTAAAGCTAACCATCTTTAGTCCTTTGCAACTTACAAAGGGGAAGCAATGTTACTTGTGAAGCATGGGTGTGTTATTTGTATAAGGCTTGAACATTTTAAGAGGCCATTTCTGGAATCCTATAGAGAAAGTTCAAGTATGACTCGAAAGTTTATGAAACTTTGTAAAGACATCGTGAAATTGAAGTCAATAAAGAGGTGTAAAATCATGATCAAGGTGCGTCAATTAAGTTTGGAAAGCTAAGGTCATAGGGGTGTTGTTGGACTTGTATCAACTCCAATAAGAGACATTTGTATGCAAGATATTTTAAGTTGCATGAAGAATGTTGCAAGGGTAAGTGACATATGAAAGAAGAAGACAAAGGTGAATGATGAAAGACATACTTGTGATGTAAAAGACAAAGACGATTGGTGAAAGACAAATCAAGAAGATTCTAGATGAAGAGGTAAAGAAAAATGTATGAAAATAGAGCTTAAAAATATTTTGGGCATTTATTACAATAGTTGAAAAGCTTTTTGTAATGGAGATGAAATGTTGTAATGATGCATAAGTGTTGTAGGGGGCGCATGATCGGTTGTACCCGCCACTCCAGAAGATTTTTCTTCCAAGATGTAAAACTTTTCCATATGCATGTTGAATTCCCAAGGTGTTTTGTAATCCTTGTTGAGTCAGGTCTACATGGATTAGTGTGGTAGGAAATGTAATCATGTAGCATGTATCCCTCTTATGCAGAGATAATATGTCGCATCAAGTTATGGAATGAACCATTAGGGTAGGTACAAGGATGGTAGGTGTACTTGTATGCTAGCTTGATGTTGAATAAGGGAAGTTGAATCTTTGATTAAGGGGGGGAATGTGAGATAGAGTAATCTCAAAGTGTGAGGGACCAAACTATGATTAAGGGAGAATTTAATATATTGTTGAACCATGTAGGTGAAATGCATTTCTATAGAAATGGTGAGTACAATGGATGGCACCCATGTATATCAGTAGATGGAATTCCTTTTATATGGACATCAATGATTACTTATTTGCAGGTACAAGAGGAAGAAGAAGTTCAAGTTAATTAGTTTTGTGCAGGTACAAAAGGAAGAAGAAGACAGTTCGAGGATGAAGCTCATAGTGAATAAAGCTCAAGTGAGTGTGTACATTATAAATCAATTTCCCCATCATGATGGTTTGTGTTTAGCTGAAACCATTTGTATGTGAATTTTTTGGTCAACTAGAAACCACTTGGTGTAATGGTTCATGGTCATCCAAAACCACTTGAGCATTGTAATGGTTAATGGTAAGCCGCAAAATATCAGGTGATTTATGATGAGGGGAAGCAAGTAGCACACTGAAGGAAGCTCAACCATATGAAGATAGAAGTTGAAGATGATGAAATGAATCTGATAAAGACCTAACTAGATAGATCTTAAAACATATATTCGTTAATGAGGACTGTTAGAATACATAACGTATACATGTGACATGATGGTCTCATTTGTTGAGTAGGTAATCCAATAAGATGACCTATTAGACTAAGTTAGAGATAAGGGATGTACTCCAAGTCAAAGAAGTAGTTGAGCACATGGCTCAAGGAGATGAGGATATAATGATAAGCTACTTGTGTAGTGGATAGGTTGAATGAGAGTCCTTGATCTTTGAGCAAGATTAATGGTTGAACTTTTCTCAATCTTGTATAAATGCATGCGTTCTCTAATGTAATATGTAAGTTATTGTGTGTACTCTCTCTCTCCTATAGTCCTCATAATGTCTAATTATTGGGCATAGAGGATATTTATGATGACTCCTCAACCTTTGTGTACTCAAGATTTTGCAATCTTGTTGCTTGTGTTGATCCCTGGTTTGTGCCATCACTTAGTCAAAATGGAGCCACACCACTCCTCAATGCTTCAAGTTTCTAATTTCTTTGATTTCTCATATCTTCCATCTCTAGATATTCTAGAGATTTTCTAGATCTCTCTGTTTTCTTCTCCTAGGTGGCATACTTATTCCTATTCTCTTGGTAATTCTCTCTCCAATTAACATCTATAGATTAATGCATTGTTGATACTTTCTTTAACAAGGAACATTCTCATAACAATTTCTAGTTGGTAATATAACCTCCACATTCAAAATCTATTCACAACATACATAAATCTTTATTAGAGATCGAAATATCACTTTTTCATTCCTAATAATATCATATATTAGCATCCTTTTTTACCGACATTGTAAGCTTGCTCTAATAACACTTGATGTGGCATGGAACTACAATCATATTCATACAACATAATTTATCAAATAAAAAACAACCCTTTTGAAAAAATTAACACAACAAAAAAAATATACACATACAACATATCAAACCATAATTTTGTTTTTATTCAATAAAAATATATCAACTGTGAGCTTTCTTACATTTATAATTCTAAACAAAAATATCTCATTATATTCTCTCCATTTATAAATCAATGCACCAAAATCATATGAAATATTCCAACATAATTATCTTATGATCCATCATCTTTAAAACCACACAACAATGTTATATCTACGAAGTCAAATGTATGCATGACTTCTTAACGAAAAATACTCTTACATTATTGCACAAACCAACTTTTATGGAACTACAATCATATTCATACAACATAATTTATCAAATAAAAAACAACCCTTTTTAAAAAATTAACACAACAAAAAAAAATATACACATACAACACATCAAACCATAATTTTGCAATAAAAATATATATACTGTGAGCTTTCTTACATTTATAATTCTAAACAAAAATATCTCATTATATTCTCTCCATTTATAAATCAATGCACCAAAATCATATGAAATATTCCAACATAATTATCTTATGATCCCTCGTCTTTAAAACCACACAACAATGTTATATCTACGAAGTCAAATGTATGCATGGCTTCTTAACGAAAAATACTCTTACATTATTATACAAACCAACTTTTAACTCTTTTCTCTCTGTATATATATAATTTTTCCCTCTCGGCCGACGAAGTACAAGTCAATAAATATAATGCCATACGTGATATTTAACGTGAACCCAGCACAAGATATAAATTAATATCTTAACCTATAAATGTAGCTTAATTTTTGTTTTTCCAAATAACCATGTGTAGAGATTAAAACGTTGAATTTTTTTACAAAGTTTTAATATCAAATACGTGATAATTTGGGGAGTATAGGTATATTTATCTTTCCTTTTTAATTTTTTTCTATGTATATTATTTTTCCTTTAAAAAAAAAATTATTTAAATAGAAAAATAAATAATAAAATTTTATATACTTCTAATATAATAATAAATATAAAAATTAATGTTTTGACGAATATAATATTTAAATAATTAAATATTTTAAATTAAATTATTATATTTTGATAAATAAAAATAACAAAATGTTTTGTTTAAAAAATTATAATCAAATTTTAAAAAAATTGGAAATATATTTGTTAAACATTACTTTTCAAATTAATAAAAACAATAATTCTAAATGTAATAATATATTTGTTAAACATTATTTTTAAATTAATAAAAGCAATAATTCTAAATGTAGTATATATGTTCTATATATTTTTTTGACGAGTTTGTTTAAAATTCTGACAGAAATTTAAAAGATGGATGTAATTGTAAATTTCAGTGGTTGACATTACATGTTCAAGGTGCTTTGAAGGTCTTTTAGAGTGTTGAATCATTCAAAAACGTAATTTAAGTAATGTGAAATTGTGATTTCTCTATTAATTGATTTACTGAATTAGAATGATAATAACTAACAAAAATGAAAAATAAAACATTTAAATTTCAAATTAATTGAAGAAAACATTTATTTTAAAAAACAGTCCAAAATATTATATAAAAAGTGGAGCTTATAAGTTTATTTCAACCAAAAATAGAAGTAAGAAATGACAAGTGGTCGTTTAAATTAATATATAACTATTGCTAAATTGCAATGACTTTATCTAACTGTTCTACTAAATGACTTTTTTCACTGAAATCTAGATATATAAATTTACACAAAAACACTAATTTTTGTTGTTTATAATCCATTTATAAATACAAAAATAAATTCTGCATATTGAAAAACCAAAGCCCAATTGAAATTAGTAATAAATTCCTCTGTACTTGAATGTAATGCAAATTTGTAATATATTTTACATATGAGCATAACTTAAAGTAGCAAAGTGATTTTCCAATTCAAAGTCTCTCAAGTAAACCATAGCTCTTGACCAATCATACACACAACACAGCAAATTCACTTTTCCACTTTGTTTCTAAGAATCCAATGAGAATTTTATTAATAATTAGCACAAGTTTTTATAATGAAACAACAATTTAAAATTTAAAGGATGGATGGGATTGTAGATTTTATTCATTGAGATTTCACAAGTTTTTACAATGAAACAACTATTCAAAGAAGATGAATGGAATTGTAGATTTCAGTAGTTGAGATTACATACACTTTTTCTAAAATTCCAAGGTATAGGGATGAGAATTTTATTAATAATGCTCACAAAATTTTACAATGAAACAACATCACATATGAAAAGAAATCACATAAACAATGAAACAACATCACATAAAAAAAGAAATCACATAAATAATAATAATAGCAGATGACAAACACATAGCTTTGACCAATCATACACGTACAACCCAGCAAATTCACTGACTTTTCCAATTTGTTTATGAGAATAGGCAGAATAGAGATGAGAATTTTAGAAGCTTTTATAATAAAACAACAATTTAAAGGATGGATGGAATTGTAGATTTCAGCAGTTGATATTCCACAAGTTTTTACAATGAAACAACTATTTAAAGGAAGATGAATGGAATTGTAGATTTCAATGATTGAGATTAGATACATTTACAACACAACAAATTCACTGACTTTTCCACTTTATTTCTAAAATTCTGGAGCATAGAGATGAAAATTTTGTTAATAATACCCACAAACTTTACAATGAAACATCACATAAGAAAAGAAATCACATAAACAATGAAACAACATCAGATAAGAAAAGAAATCACATAAATAATAATAACAGCAGATGGCAAACACATAGCTCTTGACCAATCATACACGTACAACACAACAAATTCACTGACTTTTCCACCTTGTTTATGAGAATCAGCAGCATGGAGATGAAAATTTTATTAATAATAAGCACAACCTTTTACAATGAAACAACAATTTAAAGGATGGATGGAATTGTAGATGTCCACTGTTGAGATTTCACAAGTTTTTACGATAAAACAATTATTCAAAGGAAGATGAATGGAATTGTAGATTTCAATGGTTGAGACTTACAACACAACAAATTTACTGGTTTTTTCACTTTGTTTCTAAAATTCCTGGGCATAGAGATGAGAATTTTATTAATAATACCCACAAGCTTTTACAATGAAACAGCATCAAATAAGAAAAGAAATCACATAAATAATAATAATAATTGCAGATGACAAACACATAGCTCTTGACAAATCATAACAACACAGCAAATTCATTGACTTTTCCACTTTGTTTATGAGAATAGGGCGGCATAAAGATGAGATTTTTATTAATAATTCTTACAAGCTTTTACAGTGAAACAATAATTCAAAGGATGGATGGAATTGTAGATTTAAGTGGTTGAGATTACATACATTTACAACACAGCAAATTCACTAACTTTTGTAATACCCACAAGCTTTTACAAAAAAAAATCACATATATTATAATATAGCAGATGACAAACCTTATTATCGTCACCTTAAAATTAGATTATTATTATTATTATCAATATCCAAAGATTTTCCAATATTCATTGCACTGTTAAAGGCAGCAACAACAGAGTATATCCCAGCAACACTCGCACGTCTTGAAACAGCAACAGCAGCAACACACGGTGAAAATACTGCAATGTAATCCATATTCCACATCAAACATCAGATCTACAGGACCAGAATGATACCAAAAAAAGAATTAGTGAAAGGGTTATATGATATACAAACCAGGCATACAAACAGCCTTTTTCATCATTGCGCGTCTGAATGATTTCATAGTAGGACATTTCCTGATAACTTGGAGCGTCCATCTTGACCCCAGAATTACAATTAACAAGAACTATAACGAAACGCAAAACTAGAACAATAATCAGAATCACTATACACAGTGTATACACAATGAATAAAAACAAAAAAAATCGTTCATCCTTATAATTGTAGACCACAATGCTATCCACAAAAGCATGTGCTATCTGTGAAACTTGTTAGAATAAAGCTTACTTTAGTAAGAGATAACTGTTGTAACTGTGAGTTTCAACGAGACTATTGTAACTGTGAGTTTTCTAGGTTTACTATTATTAGCTAATCAGATCCACTTAAGTCAGTGATGCTATATATGTAACCTCCATTTGTTTGTTAAGGAATGGAAAAACGTTTTGTGTTGTGTGAATTAATTCTTCCAATTTTAACTACCAGTTTCAGTGCTGAGGAAGACCAGATCAGACCAGATCAGACAGACAGATGAAAGTTATAGTGTTGTAATGTTTTGTGTTGTATGCAATTTGTAAAGTAAGCATTGAGGGAGGGTGTTAGAATAAAGCTTACTTTAGTAAGAGATAACTGTTGTAACTGTGAGTTTCAACGAGACTGTTGTAACTGTGAGTTTTCTAGGTTTACTATTATTAGCTAATCAGATCCACTTAAGTCAGTGATCTGCATGCTATATATGTAACCTCCATTTGTTTGTTAAGGAATGAAAACGTTTTGTGTTGTGTGAATTAATTCTTCCAATTTTAACTTGGTATCAGAGCGGGAGTAATGCTACCATGAGGTTGAACGCTGTGTGCAAGAATGCGTGAGCAGTCTAAGCGTGAAAGCTACTGCCAATGCGTAGAGGAGATCGCTTTGTGCAAGAGTGCGTGAGCAGTCTAAGCGTGAGAGCTACTGCCAATGCGTAGAGGAGATCGCAGAGCATGGCACTCTTTCCGTTGCCGTTGATTGCTGTCACTGGGGTTATGAGTTGCTGCATGGAGAGTTAATTATTTGCAGAGAGAGCAGCTGCTATCTTTTGTTCTGATCGGGCCCGCGTGAAGGGTATAGTCGTTGCTGCGTATTTGCCTTTGAGTGGACCCAGTGAGTATTTTTGCATGCATGGAGTCTGGAGCATGAGGTTGGAGCCAATGTGCTAATCGTGAGGTTGTTGGTGCGGTGAGGTTGCTATAGCGTGAGTTTTTTTTGAGTTACTCATGATTTGCATGCATGCATATGTGGAGCAATGAATAAGATTTGCATGCATGCATATGTGGAGCATTGAATAAGATTTGCATGCGTTGGATAGTTTGAGAGTGAAGTATAAAATTTTCTTTTAAATAAAAAAGGGGATATTTTGAATATTAAAGTGAATGCATGTGGATAAAGTAAATGCATGTGTATAAGTGAAGTTATAAATCCTTTATTAAAGTGGGTAAGAGATTTAAGGA
>ML818921.1:48013-92626 GCA_009831015.1 Picea engelmannii | reverse complement strand
GAGGCTAGTTTCTATGAGGAGGATGGGATAGGGCGTATTTCCTTTAATTTTGAGATTATAGGTTATAAAATTCTTTTGTATTTGCTCTATATTTCTCCAGGATTCACGAGAGATACTACAACCCCATACTTCACATCCATAAAAAATAACAAGTGTAAAAAGAGTCTCAAAGAAGAGTTTCTTCTTATCCCAACTCCAAAGTTCAGCTAATTTACAATTGTTTTCAAGCCCATAATAAGCTTTCCATCCCCCAATAATCCTTTTCTCAATGCTATAATTCCAATTAAGCTTGTGATGAATATCAATTCCAAGATATTTGTATGAATTCACTTCCTCCAAGTTGTTTTTGTCATATACAAAGGTATCATAAGGGATCTTATTAGATTTAATAATCATGACCTTAGTCTTATCAGTATTAACATTCATACCCATATTGGAGCAAAAATAATTGAGGATTCTTAGTTAGTTTTCAAGATCATGGGGACTCCTTGCCATAAGAACAATATCATCGGCATAAAGAAGAAGATTGATGACTATACCAATGAATGTAGGGCCGACACAACCTGCTTTTTCCAAACATTCTTCTAATTTATCAATGTATATGCCAAAAAGGGTAGGGGACAAGGGACAACCTTGTTTGACTCTGATATTGCAGTTAATCTCTTTTGACCAGCCCTCAGTGTTTTTAAACTTAGCAATCCTAATCTAGAAATCAAAAGTATCTTTCTATTTTGACTAGTGTAAAGAATAAAGTCAACATTTCTAAAATAAGAACAAACTCTCATGAGCTCCATAGTGAAAGTGAGTGTTGGACAATTCCTCAAATGTCGTGGGCTGAAATTTTTTGTCATCTTTGTGACACTAAGAGGGTTGAAGATGAAAATAACTTTCTCTTATAGTGTCCTTATTACACCCACATAAGATCATACTTTCAAAATATTTGTTACAATATTGGCATTCGTAACCTTTAACTCAACAAAACTATGGTGATTTAGGAACACTTCTCTTAAATCTTTTCAAACACAATTTTTTTTTTAAAGGCAAATCAAGAAATTCCTTACCTTTCTTAAGGTTCAATAAACCAAATTTGATCTTAGTGAAAGTTAAACATCATCATCATATTACACTAAGAAACTAAATACAAAAGAAAGATTCAATTTAAAATGTGATAATGTTTTGGGAATGCATATTTTCACATTGGATAATAATTGTGGTATTTGTTTTTGGATATGAAAATTGTGTAGGAGTTTAAAATATCCCAATGTTTTCGGTCTACATTGCGACATCATAAGGAGATTTGAAAAAAACTGACGATAAATTAAAAAGAGTCCACTTATGTAGTGAAACCAAAAAGGAATTAACCATTAATAAAATAATATCTATTCTATTTTTTTTTAAGGTCACGGCCAAGCCACACCAAATTGGTGTATGAGACCCCCTTGTTTGTGGGACAAAGGACCCCCCTCCGCCCAACGATTTGACTTGTAAAGTCTAAAGAGGTATACATACCCTACCCCCCTCTGGATTTGAACTTGTGACCTTTTAAGAGGAAACACATGTTCTTAACCATTAGGCTCACTCAAACTGTATAAATAATGCAAAAAAGGAGAATTAAGTCAACAATATCAAAGAATAAGAATGAAGAATGTTCAAAATGTGGAATTCACTAAGTAGTTAATTAATTAATTAGAATATTCAATAAATTCCATAATTAGAAAAAAGAAAATTAGAAATTTATAAAAGGTTTTAATTAAATAATGGGATGGAAATAAAAAAGAGGTGAATTAATTAATTAGAATATTCAATAAAGACCATAATTAGAAAAAGGAAAATTAGAAATTTATAAAAGGTTTTAATTAAATAATGGGATGGAAATAAAAAAGAGGGAATAAAGTAATCCCAAAGGGGATTATTGTGAGTAAAAAGAATTAAATATAAAAGATTGAGCGAGCCTTAAGATAAAGAGAGTATCAATAAGTTTAATTAATACTACATTGCATTAAAGAGGTAAAGAAGCCTTGGACTTTGTTTCAAAGTAAGTTGAGAAACCTCATTTTCATTTAAATTTGTCTTACTATTACTTTATTAAGTTTCAAAGATAAATTCTAGAGATTACTATTACTTTATTTAATTTTAGAGATAAATTCTAGAGATAAAATTATGGTGTAATGTTGGGATCATCCTTATTCTTATTCTTTGTAGTAGAAAACATTTTTATGGAATAATTTGAATATATATCCCTCAACAGTTTTCATCTCAAACTTAAATATTGGTTTGAGTTCATTGATGACACTTTTGTCATTTGGCTCTATGGCCATTAGTCCATTGTTTCATTATTTGACCCCATCCCTATCTCTTCTTTCAAAGGATAAATTATCTACCTTATATTTACAGAATAATTAATCACATTTTTAAAATCCTAGCTAAAAATAACATCATGACTTACTTCAAACCTCACAAAACTCTTAAGCAAATTTTTAGAAGCATCAAAGATAAATCTAACTCTTTTTCATCTCAAGGTGTTTATCAAATCTCCTATTCTTGTGTTAAATACTATATCAACCAAATTGGAAGATCTATCCAAACTCACCTCAAAGAACATATAGTTGATACTCTTCATAATCGTAATACTAAATATGATATTGTTGAACATTCCCACAACACAAACTCTTTATTTGCTTTAATCACACCAAAATCCTTGCACCTACACTAATCCAGATTATTTTTGGCACGAAATGAGAGCAGAGATATAATAAAGAAATGCACAAAGATATCACAGATATTCAATAATATAACAGAAATGCATCAGAGGTGCAACCATAAACATGGATATACAGTAATACATGATTTCTATTAATGAAAGAAATATACAGAGACTATAAAAATACAGAGTGAAAGACTCACTAGAATGGCGACAAATTATCTCTGAGAAGAGATGTGACGGCTACTCACATTCGCAAGAGGATGATTATAATGAGGCTCTGAAGGAATTTTTACAATAAACAGGAATGTCAAAAATCCTAGACATCCAAACACCTAAACCTAGGAGATGAAGCACCAAAAGTCATGTGGGCCCCGTTTGGGTAAGTTAGTACATTAACTTCCTGGGGTTGTAACTTTTTCATACGATCTCTCTTTTATGCGTATGATAGCCCGTTGAAAAGGTATCATCGAGGAGATTCATTTTGGGGCCTCAATGATGCCTTTAACTATATTTGAGTTGGGATGATCCCCAAAAAAACTTCATTTAGGCCCTCAAAATGGCCCAAGAAGTTAAAACCCGATAAAAATAGTAAATTGCCAAAATTGCCAGAAAATTGTTTTGAGCTAGTCAGAAAAGGTGGGTGACCACCAATATCCACCTGGATCAATCCTCCCTCCTTAGGAATCAATGGTATCCATTGCGTTGAGTTCCTCGGGGAGAGGGAAAAGTGTTTGTTTCTTGCCTTGTTGGAGACGTCGCATTGCTCAGTTTGTGGAAGTCTATCACGAACCTGTTAAGGTTGAGGTTGTTCAACAAGTCAAGATAAATGAGAGTACGGTGTGAAGAAGGAATATTTTCACTTTTCTGCAGCCTTGTTGACCTGCTTCTATTAGATAGAAGGTGCTTGGGGCGAGGTTGTAGTGGTTGCAGTGTCCTTCTGTTCTCCTTTTGAACAGATTGTGAAGAAGCTAAATTTTGCAGTATGAGATACTACCTTGTGACACTTTTTAGGTGGAATAGTAGTCGGAGCTACCTATAGTATTCTGTAGAGAGGACCCCCCAGAGAAACAATGACACTACGGGGTCGAGACTCATAAATAGCATGGTGCTTCCACATATATGGTTGGCCCAAGAGAACATCACAGACATCCAGTGGGGCAACATCACATAATACCTCATCCTTGAAAGGTTGTATGTCGTATGACAATCGACATTGTTGGTTGACACGAAGATCTCGTACTTGGCGAAGCCACCCGATGTTGTATGGTTGCGGGTGTGGTGTTGTCGACAATTCCAACTGTTTGACGACCTCTGCTAAGATGAGGTTCTTATGGCTTCTGCTATCAACAATAAAATGCAGCGGGGTCCCCTTCAACAACAACTGTGAATGAAAAAGGTGCTCCCCTCTTTAGGATCTATTGGTTCTTCTGGATGAATTGTTGTGGCCGCAACAATATCAGTGGGGTCTGCATCAATGATCTGCAGTATTTTCATAATCAAATTATGAATTAGGGTTCGTCTCCTTGTCTTTGATCTCGGCCACCAATGACTGTTTTGAGCGACATTCATCGATGTTGTGCTAGGGGATTTTGTGGAAATCGCACCATTTTTCGGTGTCCTTCTTTGTCTTCCCATGACCCTTCTTTTCCTGTGTCTTGGACTGGTTTTCGGGAGACTGTTTGTTAGGGTCTTCTTTGTCATACTTTGGTTGTTGAGGATTTGAAGACCCGAACTCCTGTTTGTTCTGGTGCTTAAATTTCTGCTCAATTTTAACATCATATTGATAAGTAGCATCGAATGATGAGATGTCTAGAAAATCCATTTCAGTCTAGATTTATCTATGTAGAGCCCCACAGTATTTCAAAACCAAATGTCACTCGGAGTCTTTGATACCGAGCTTGGTGTGCAAGGTATGGAAGGTATTGGTGAAATATGTAACTGCTTGGCCCCTCTCTTGTCGCAGTGTGGTCCATCTCATGTACTGGTCCTCATAGTTTCCAACAGGGTAATATTGTTCCTTTACTGCATCCACAAAAAAATCCCAAGTGAGCTCGGCCCCATATATTCCAGACTCCTCTGTGGAACTCTTCTCCTAGTAATTTTCCCACCAATGTTTGACATGGGGGAGATATCTAAGGAGTGTGAAGGTGATCTTTTCACTATCGGAAAAATTGTGATCAAAGAAATAACCTTCTAGCAGGTTTAACCATTTGTCTAGAGCTTCTGCATCTATCTATCCTTCAAATAAAGGAATATCAAAATTAACTTGTACCTTGAAAGGCGAGGTGCCTCCAAAGTGGATGCTTGGTGAAGATGTGTATGTTGCTATTGGTTGGTGTTGAAGGATGTGGGAAAAATTCTCCATCATTTCGTCCCTATGTCACGTGAGAGATTTCTCAAGCAACAAACTGATAGAATCGTCTGCTCCATCATTTTTCTTTTCTTCCGCCATTGAGGGTTTCTTGGGTGTGAGAGAGATATTTTCCTCAAGAGAGACAAGATCGAGACCCAACTTTCTATACTCAAACCTCATCATGGACATGCATGGAAAATGATCAAGAGCAACATGCTCTAATACCACTGATCCAGATTATTTTCGGCATGAAATGAGAGCGGAGATATAATAAAGAAATGCACAGCGATATCACAGATATTCAATAATATAACAGAAATGTATCAGAGATGAAACCATAAACACAGATATACAGTAATACACGATTTCTATCAATGAAAGAAATGTACAGAGACTGTAAAAATACAGAGTGAAAGACTCACTAGAATGGTGGCAGCTTATCTCTGAGAAGAGATGTGACGGTTACTCGCATTCGCAAGAAGATGATTACAATGAGGCTCTGAAGGCCTTTTTAAAATAAAAAGGAATGCTAAAAACCCTTAACATCCAAAAACCTAACCCTAGGATATGAAGCGCCAAAAGTCGTGTGGGCCCCATTTGGGTAAGTTAGTACATTAACTTCTCGGAGTCGTAACTTTTGCATACGATCACCATTTTAGGCGTATGATAGCCCATTGGAAAGGTATCGTCAAGGAGATTCATTTTGGGGCCTCAATGATGCCTTTGTTTATCATTGAGTTGGGACGATCCTGAAAAACCTTTATTTAGGCCCTCAAAATGGCCCTGAAAGTTAAAACCTGCTAAAAATAGTAAATTGCCAAAATTGCCAGAAAACTGTTTTGAGCCAGTCGGAAAAGGTGGGTGACTATTGATATCCACCTGAATAAATCCTCCCTCCTTAGGAAGAAATGGTCTCCATTGCGTTGATTTATCAGGGGAGAGGGAAAAGCGTTTGTTTCATGCCTTGCTTGAGACATCGTGCTGCTCAGTTTGTGGAAGTTTGTCACGAACTTGTTGAGGTTGAGGTTGTTCAACAAGTTGAGATAAATGAGAGGATGGTGTGAAGAAGGAATCTTTGCACTTTTTTCCAACCTTGTTGACCTTCTTCTGTTGGATAGAAGGTTCTTGGGGCAAGGCTGTAGTGGTTGTAGTGTTCTTTTGTTCTCCTTTTGAACAGATTATGAAGAAGCTAAATTTTTCAGTATGAGATACTACCTTGTGACACTTTTTAGGTGGAACAGTAGTCAGAGCTACCTCTGGTATTCTGTGGAGATGACCTCCCAGAGAAACAATGACACTACGGGGTCGAGACTCATAAATAACATGGTGCTTCCACATATATGGTTGGCCCAAGAGAACATCACAAACATCCAGTGGGGAAACATCACATAATACCTCATCCTTGAAGGGTTGGATGATGTATGACAATTGACATTATTGGTTAACATGAAGATTTCATCCTTGGAGAAGCCACTCGATGTTGTATGGTTGTGGGTGTGGTGTTGTCGACAACCCCAACTGTTTGACGAGCTCTGGTGAGATGAGGTTCTTTTGGCTTCCGCTATCAACAATAAAATGCAGCGGGGTCCCCTTCACCCAAATCTGTGAATGAAAAAGGCGTTCCCCCTCTTCAAGATCTGTTGTTTCTTCTGGTTAAATTATTTCGGTCGCAACAATGGCAGTGGGGTCTGTGTCAATGATCTGTCCTTTACCAGTATTTTCAGAATCAGATTTTTAATCAGGGTTCGGCTCCTTGTCTTTGATCTCGACCACCAATGAATTTTTTGAGCGACATTAATTGGTGTTGTGCCAGGGGATTTTGTGGAAATTGCACCATTTTCCGGTGTCCTTTGTCTTCCTGTGACCCTTCTTTTCCTATGTCTTGGAATGGTTTTCGGGAGACTGTTTGTTAGGTCCATCTTTGTCATACTTCAGATTTGCAGACCCAAACTCTCATTTGTTATGGTGCTTAAATTTCTGCTTGATTTTAACAGCATATCGATAAGAAGCACCGAGTGATGAGATGTCCAGAAAATCTATTTCAGTATGGATGTATCTATGTAGAACCCCACAGTATTTCAGAACCAAATGTCACTCGAAGTCTTTGATACCTAGCTTGGTGCGCAAGGTATGGAAGGTATTGGTGAACTCCATAAATTTTTGGCCCCTCTCTTGCCGCAGTGTGGTCCATCTCATGTACTAGTCCTCATAGTTGCCAACAAGGTAATATTGTTCCTTTACCACATCCACAAAAAAATCCCAAGTGGGCTTGGCCCCATATATTCGAGACTCCTTTATGGAACTCTTCTCCAAGTAAGTTTCCCACCAATGTTTGACATGGGGGATATCTTTAAGGAGTGTGAAGGTGATATTTCCTCTGTCGAAAAATTTGTGAACAGAGAAATAACCTTCTAGCACGTTTAACCATTTGTCTAGAGATTCTGCATCTATCTGTCCTTCAAATAAAAGAATATCAAAATTAAATTGTACCTTGAAAGGCGAGGTGCCTCCAAAGTGGTTGCTTGATGAATATGTGCATGTTGCTATTGGAAAGCATTGAAGGATGTGGGAAAAATTCTCCATCATTTCGTCCCTCTGTCGCGTGAGATCTTGCTCAAGCAACAGACTGATAGAATCATCTGCTCCATTGTTTTTATTTTCTTCTGCCATTGAGGGTTTCTTGGGTGTGCGAGAGAGATTTTCCTCGAGAGAGACAAGCTCGAGACCCAACTTGCTATACTCAAACCTCGTCGAGGACATGCATTGAAAACGATCAAGAGCAGTCTACTCTGGTACCACTGATCTAGATTATTTTCGGCACGAAATGAGAGCGGAGATATAATAAATAAATGCACAAAGATATCGCAGATATTCAATAATATAACAGAAATGTATCAGAGATGCAATCATAAACATGGATATATAGTAATACACGATTTCTATTAATGAAAGAAATGTACAGAGACTGTAAAAATGCAGAGTGAAAGACTCGCTAGAATGGTGGCAGCTTATCTCTGAGAAGAGATGTGACGGCTACTCGCATTCGCAAGAAGATGATTACAATGAGGCTCTGAAGGTCTTTTTACAATAAACAGGAATGTCAAAAACACTAGACATCCAAAAACCTAACCCTAGGAGATGAAGCACCAAAATTCATGTGGGCCCCATTTGGGTAAGTTAGTACGTTAACTTCCCGGGGTCATAACTTTTGCATATGATCTTTGTTTTAGGCATATGATATCCCATTGGAAAGGTATCATTGAGGAGATTCATTTTGGGGCCTCAATGATTCCTTCATCTATAATAGAGATGGGACGATCCTGAAAAACCTTCATTTTAGCCCTCAAAATGGCCCCAAAAATTAAAACCTGCTAAAAATAGTAAATTGCCAAAATTGCCAAAAATCAGTTTTGAGCTAGTCGGAAAAGGTGGGTGGCCACCGATATCCACCTGTATCAATCCTCCCTCCTTAGAAAGAAATGGTCTCCATTGCGTTGAGCTCCCAGGGGAGACAGAAAAACATTTGTTTCTTGCCTTGTTGGAGACATCGCGTTGCTCAGTTTGTGGAAGTTTCTCACGAACCTCTTAAGGCTGAGGCTATTCAAAAAGTCGAGATACATGAGAGGACGATGTGAAGAATGAATATTTTCACTTTTCTGAAACCTTATTGACCTTCTTCTGTTGGATAAAAGGTGCTTGGGGCGAGGCTATAGTGGTTGCAGTGTCCTTCTGTTCTCCTTTTGAATAGATTGTGAAGAAGCTAAGTTTTGCAGTATGAGATACTACCTTGCGACACTTTTTCAGTGGAACAACAGTTGGAACTACCTCTAGTATTCTGTAGAGATGACCCCCTAGAGAAACAATGACACTACAGGGTCGAGACTCATAAACAACATGGCACTTCCACATATATGGTTGGCCCAAGAGAACATCACAGACATCCAGTGGGGCAACATCACATAATAACTCATCCTTGAAGGATTGGATGTCGTATGGAAATCATCGTTGTTGGATGACACAAAGATCTCGTCCTTCGCAAAGCCACCTGATGTTGTATGGTTGCGGGTGTGTTGTTGTCGACAATCCCAACTGTTTGATGACCTCTACTGAGATGAGGTTATTTTGGCTTCCTCTATCAACAATAAAATGCAGCGGGATTCCCTTCACCCACATATGTGAATGAAAAAGGCGCTCCCCCTCTTCGGGCTCTGTTGGTTCTTCTGGTTGAATTGTTGTGGTCACGACAATAGTAGTGGGGCCTGCGTCAATGATCTATCCTTTACCAGTATTTTCAGAATCAGATTCTGAATCAGGGTTCGGCTCCTTGTCTTTGATCTCAGCCACCAATGACTGTTTTGAGCGACATTCATCAGTGTTGTGCCAGGGGCTTTTGTGGAAATCGCACCATTTTTCGGTGTCCTTCTTTGTCTTCCCGTGACCCTTCTTTTCCTGTGTCTTGGACTGGTTTTTGGGAGATTGTTTGTTAGGGCTGTCTTTTTCATACTTTGGTTGTTGCAGATTTGCAAACCCAAACTCCTGTTTGTTCTGGTGCTTAAATGTTTTCTCGATTTTAATAGCATATCGATAAGCAACACTGAGTGATGGGATGTCCAGAAAATCCATTTCAGTTTGGATGTATTTGTGTAGATCCCCATGGTATTTCAGAACCAAATGTCACTCAGAGTCTTTGATACCCAACTTGGTGTGCAAGGTATGGAACGTTTTGGTGAACTCCAGAACTGCTTGGCCCCTCTTTTACTGTAATGTGGTCCATCTCATGTACTGGTCTTCATAGTTGCCAACAGGGTAATATTGTTCCTTTACCGCATCCACAAAAAAATCCCAAGTGGGCTCGGTCCCATATATTCTAGACTCCTATGTGGAACTCTTCTCCCAATAAGTTTCCCACCAATGTTTGACATGGGGGAGAGCTTTAAGGAGTGCGAAGGTGATATTTTCTCTGTCAGAAAAATTGTGAATAGAGAAATAACCTTCTAGCAGGTTTAACCTTTTGTCTAGAGCTTCTGCATCTATCTGTACTTCAAATAAAGGAATATCAAAATTAACTTGTACCTTGAAAGGCGAGGTGCCTCCAAAGTGGTCGCTTGATGATGATGCACCTGTTGCTATCGGCAGGCGTTGAAGGATGTGGAAAAAATTCTCCATCATTTCATCCCTCTGTCGCGTGAGAGCTTACTTAAGCAACAGACTGATAGAATCATCTGCTCCGTCGTTTCTCTTTTCTTCCGCCATTGAGGGTTTCTTGGGTGTGCGAGAGTGATTTTCCTCAAGAGAGACAAACTCGAGACCCAAATTTCTATACTCAGACCTCGTCGGGGACATGCACTGAAAATGATCAAGAGCAGCCTGCTCTGATACCACTGATCCGGATTATTTTCGGCACAAAATTAGAGCGAAGATATAATAAATAAATGCATAGAGATATCAGAGATATTCAATAATATAACATAAATGTATCATAGATGAAACCATAAACATGGATATACAGTAATAAATGATTTCTATTAATGAAATAAATGTACAGAGACTGTAAAAATACAGAGTGAAAGACTCGCTTGAATGGTGACAACTTATTTCTAAGAAAAGATGTGGAGGCTACTCGCATTCGAAAGAACATGATTACAATGAGGCTATGAAGGCATTTTTACAATAAATAGGAATGCCAAAAATCCTATACATCCAAAAACCTAACCCTAGAAGATGAAGCGCCAAAAGTCATGTGGGCCCCGTTTGGGTAAGTTAGTACATTAACTTCTCGGGGTCGTAACTTTTGCATATGATCTATGTTTTAGGCGTATGATAGCCCATTGGAAAGGTATCTTTGAGGAGATTCATTTGGGGACATCAATGATGCATGTGGCTATCATTGAGTTGGGAATATCTCGAAAAACCTTCATTTAGGCCCTCAAAATGGCCCCGGAAGTTAAAACCTGCTAAAAATAGTAAATTGTCAAAATTGCCATAAAATTGTTTTGAGCCAGTTAGAAAAGGTGGGTGGCCACTGATATCCACCAGGATCAATCCTCCCTCCTTAGGAAGCAATGGTCTCCATTGCGTTGAGTTCTCGGGGGAGAGGGAAAAGCATTTGTTGCTTGCCTTGTTGGAAATGTCGCGTTGCTCAGTTTGTGGAAGTCTGTCACGAATCTGTTGAGGCTGAGGTTGTTCAACAAGTCGAGATACATGAGAGGATAGTGTGAAGAAGGAATATTTTCACTTTTTTGTAGCCTTGTCGACCTGCTTTTGTTGGATAGAAGGTGCTTGGGGTGAGGCTGTAGTGGTTGCACTGTCCTTCTGTTCTCCTTTTGAACAAATTGTGAAGAAGCTAAATTTTGCAGTATGAGATACTACCTTGCGACACTTTTTAGGTGGAACAATAGTTGGAAATACCTCTAGTATTCTATAGAGATGACCCCCCAGAGAAACAATGACACTACGAGGTAGAGAGTCATAAACAACATGGCACTTCCACATATATGGTTGACCCAAGAGAACATCACAGACATCCAGTGGGGAAAAATCACATAATACCTCCTCCTTGAAGGGTTGGATGTCGTATGACAATCGAAATTGTTGGCTAACACGAATATCTCATCCTTGGCGATGCCACCTGATGTTGTATGGTTGCGGGTGTGGTGTTGTCGACAATCCCAACTATTTGACGACCTCTGTTGAGATGAGGTTCTTTCAGCTTCCATTATCAACAATAAAATGAAATGGGGTCCCCTTCACCCACATCTATGAATGAAAAAGTCACTCCCCCTCTTCAGTATCTGTTGGTTCTTTAGGTTTAATTGTTGCAGTCGCGAAAATGGAAGTGGGGTTCGCATCAATGATCTGTCCTTTACCAGCATTTTCAGAATCTGATTCTGAATCAAGGTTTGTCTCCTTGTCTTTAATCTCGGCCACCAATGACTATTTTGAGTGACATTCATCAGTGTTGTGCCAGGGGATTTTGTGGAAATCACACAATTTTTTGGTGTCTTCCTTTGTCTTCCCGTGACCCTTCTTTTCCTGTGTCTTGGACTGGTTTTCGAGAGACTATTTGTTAGGGTCGTCTTTGTCATACTTTGGTTTTTGTGGATTTGTAGACCCGAACTCCCATTTGTTCTGGTGCTTAAATTTTTTCTCGATTTTAACATCATATCGATAAGCAACACCGAGTGATGAGATGTCCAAAAAATCCATTTCAGTTTGGATGTATCTGTGTAGAGCCCCACGGTATTTCAGACCAAAATGTCACCCAAAGTCTTTGATACCCAACTTGATGCACAAGGTATGGAATGTATTGGTGAACTCTGGAACTCCTTGGCCCCTCCCTTGCCGCAGTGTGGTCCATCTCATGTACTGGTCCTCATAGTTGCCAACAGGGTAATATTGTTCCTTTACCACATCCACAAAAAAATACCAAGTGGGCTCGACCCCATATATTCCAAAATCCTCTATGGAACTCTTCTCCCAGTAAGTTTCCCACCAATGTTTGACATGGGGGAGAGCTTTAAGGAGTGCGAAGGTGACCTTTTCTCTGTCGGAAAAATTGTGAATAGAGAAATAACCTTCTAGCAGGTTTAACCATTTGTCTAATTCTTCTGCATCTATTTGTCCTTCAAATAAGGGAATATCAAAATTAACTTTTACCTTGAAAGACGAGGTGCCTCCAAAGTGGTTTCTTGATGAATATTCGCCTGTTGCATTCGGTAGGCGTTGAAGTATGTGGGAAAAATTCTCCATCATTTCGTCCCTCTGTCGCGTGAGAGCTTGCTAAAGCAACAGACTGATAGAATTGTCTGCTCCATTGTTTTTATTTTCTTCCACCATTGAGGGTTTCTTGGGTGTGCGAGAGCGATTTTCCTCAAGAGAGACAAGCTCGAGACCCAACTTACTATACTCAGACCTTGTCGGGGACATGCACTGAAAATGATCAAGAGCAGCATGCTTTGATACCACTTATCCAGATTATTTTCGACACGAAATGAGAGAGGAGATATAATAAAGAAATGCATAGAGATATCGCAGATATTCAATAATATAATAGAAATGTATCAGAGATGCAACCATAAACACGGATATACAGTAATACACGATTTCTATTAATGAAGCAAATGTATAGAGACTGTAAAAATATAGAGTGAAAGACTCACTAGAATGGTGGCAGCTTATCTCTGAGAAGAGATGTGACGGCTACTCGCACTTGCAAGAAGATGATTAAAATGAGGCTATAAAGGCCTTTTTACAATAAACAGGAATTCCAAAAACCCTAGACATCCAAAAACCTAACCCTAGGAGATCAAGCGCCAAAAGTCATGTGGGACCCGTTTGGGTAAGTTAGTACATTAACTTCCTGGGGTCATAACTTTTGCATACGATCTCTATTTTAGGTGTATGCTATCTCATTGGAAAGGTATCGTAGAGAAGATTCATTTTAGGGCCTCAATGATTCCTTTGGATATCATTGAATTGTGATTATCCCAAAAAAACTTCATTTAGGCCCTCAAAATGGCCCCGGAAGTTAAAACCTGCTAAAAATAGTAAATTGCCAAAATTGCCAAAAAACTATTTTGAGCCAGTTAGAAAAGGTGGGTGGCCACCGATATCCACCTGGATCAATCCTCCCTCCTTAGGAAGAAACGGTCTCCATTGCATTGAGTTCCTAGGGGAGAGGGAAAAGTGTTTATTTCTTGTCTTGTTGGAGACGTCGCGCTGCTCAGTTTGTGAAAATTTGTCACGAACCTGTTGAGGCTGAGGTTGTTCAACAAGTCAAGATACATGAGAGGACAGTTTGAAGAAGGAATGTTTTCACTTTTATGCAGCCTTGTCGACCTGCTTCTATTGGATAGAAGGTTCTTGGGGTGGGGTTGTAGTGGTTCTAGTGTCCTTATGTTCTCCTTCTGAACAGATTGTGAAGAAGCTAAATTTTGCAGTATAAGATACTACCTTGCGACACTTTTTAGGTGGAACATTAGTCAGAACTACCTCTGGTATTCTGTAGAGATGACTCCCCAGAGAAAAAATGACACTGTGGGGTCGAGACTCATAAATAGCATGGCGCTTCCACATATATGGTTGGCCAAAGAGAACATCACAGACATCCAGTGGGGCAACATCACATAATACCTCATCCTTGAAAGGTTGGATGTTGTATGACAATCGACATTGTTGGATGACATGAAGATCTTGTCCTTGGCAAAGCCACCCGATGTTGTATGGTTGCAGGTGTGGTGTTGTCGACAATCCCAACCGTTTGACGACCTCTACTAAGATGAGGTTCTTCTGGCTTCCTCTATCAACAAAAAAATGTAGCGGGGTCCCCTTCACCCACATCTGTGAATGGAAAAGTCGTTCCCCCTCTTTAGGGTCTATTGGTTCTTCTGGTTGAATTGTTGCGGTTACGACAATAGTAGTGGGGTCTGCGTCAATGATGTGTCCTTTACTAGTATTTTCATAATCCGATTCTGAATTAGGGTTCATCTCCATGTATTTGATCTCGGCCACCAATGACTGCTTTCAATGACATTCATCGGTGTTGTGCCAAGGGATTTTGTGGAAATCGCAATATTTTTCGGTGTCCTTCTTTGTCTTCCCGTGACCCTTCTTTTCCTATGTCTTGGACTGGTTTTTGGGAGACTGTTTGTTAGGGTCATCTTTGTCATACTTTGTTTGTTGCAGATTTGCAGACCCGAACTCCTGTTTGTTTTGGTGCTTAAATTTCTATTCGATTTTAACAGCATATCGATAAGCAACACCGAGTGATGAGATGTCCAGAAAATCCATTTCAGTCTGGATGTATCTGTGTAGAGCCCCACGATATTTCAAAACCAAATTTTGGTCGAAGTCTTTGATACCCATATTGGTGTGCAAGTTATGGAAGGTATTGGTGAACTCCGAAACCGCTTGGCCCCTCTCTTGCCATAGTGTGTTCCATCTCATGTACTGGTCCTCATAGTTGCCAACAGGGTAATATTGTTCCTTTACGGCATCCACAAAAAAATCCCAAGTGGATTCAGCCCCATATATTCCAGACTCCTCTATGGAACTCTTCTCCCAGTAAGTTTCCCACCAATGTTTGACATGGGGGAGAGCTTTAAGGAGTGCGAAGGTAATATTTTCTCTGTCAGAAAAAATGTGAATAGAGAAATAACCTTCTAGTAGGTTTAACCATTTGTCTAGAGCTTATGCATCTATATGTCCTTCAAATAAAGGAATATAAAAAATAACTTGTACCTTTAAAGGCGAGGTTCCTCCAAAGTGGTTGCTTGATGAAGATGCACATGTTGCTATCGGCAGGCGTTGAAGGATGTGGGAAAAATTCTCCATCATTTCGTCTCTCTGTCGCATGAGAGATTGCTCAAGCAACAGACTGATAGAATTGTCTCCTCTGTCATTTTTATTTTCTTCCACCATTAAGGGTTTCTTGGGTGTGCGAGATCGATTGTACTCAAGAGAGACAAGCTCGAGACCCAACTTGCTATACTTAGACCTCATCGGGGACATGCATTAAAAATGATCAAGAGCAACCTGCTCTGATACCACTGATCCGTATTATTTTCAGCACGAAATGAGAGCGGAGATATAATAAAGAAATGCACAGAGATATCGCAGATATTCAATAATATAACAAAAATGTATCAAAGATGCAACCATAAACATGGATATATAGTAATACACGATTTCTATTAATGAAAGAAATGTACGGAGACTATAAAAATATAGAGTGAAAGACTCGCTAGAATGGTGGCAGCTTATCTCTAAGAAGAGATGTGACGGTTACTCGCATTTGCAAGAAGATGATTACAATGAGGCTTTGAAGGCCGTTTTAAAATAAACAGAAATGCCAAAACCCCTAGACATCCAAAAACCTAACCCTAGGAGATGAAGTGCCAAAATTCATGTGGGCCCGGTTTGGGTAAGTTAGTACATTATCTTCCCGAGGTCGTAACTTTTTCATACGATCTCCATTTTAGGAGTGTGATAGCCCGTTGGAAAGGTATCGTCAAGGAGATTCATTTTGGGGCCTCAATGAGGCCTTCAAATATCATTGAGTTGGGAAGATCCTGAAAAACCTTCATTTAGGCCCTCAAAATGGCCCCGGAAGTTAAATCCTACTAAAAATAGTAAATTGCCAAAATTGCCAGAAAACTGTTTTGAGCCAGTCGGAAAAGGTGGGTGGCCACTGATATCCACCTAGATCAATCATCCCTCCTTAGGAAGAAATTTTATCCATTGTGTTGAGTTCCCGGGGGAGAGGGAAAAGTGTTTTCTGTTTGCCTTGTTGGAGACATTGTGTTGCTTAGTTTGTGGAAGTCTGTCACGAACCTGTTGAGGCTAAGGCTATTCAACAAGTCGAGATACATGAGAGGACGGTGTGAAGAAGGAATATTTTCACTTTTCTTTAGCCTTTTCGACCTTCTTCTGTTGGATAGAAGGTGCTTGGGGTGAGGTTGTAGTGGTTGCAATGTCCTTTTGTTCTCCTTTTGAACAGATTGTGAAGAAGCTAAAATTTGCAATATGAGATACTACCTTGCGAAACTTTTTAGGTTGAAGAGTATTTGGAACTACCTTTGGTATTCTGTAGAGATGACCCCCTAGAAAAACAATGAAACTGCGAGGTCAAGACTCATAAATAGCATGGCGCTTCCACATATATGGTTGGCCCAAGAGAACATCACAAACATCTAGTGGGGAAACATCACATAATACCTCATTCTTGAAGGGTTGGATGTCGTATGAAAATCGACATTGTTGGCTGACACAAAGATATCATCCTTGGTGAAGCCACCCGATGTTGTATGGTTGCGGGTGTGGTGTTGTCAGCAATGCCAATTGTTTGATGACCTCTTCTAAGATGAAGTTCTCCTGGCTTCTGCTATCAATAATAAAATGTAGCAGGGTCCCCTTCACCCACATCTGTGAATGAAAAAGGTTCTCCCCCTCTCAAGGATTTGTTGGTTCTTCTGGTTGAATTGTTGTGGTCGTGACAATAGTAGTGGGGTCCATGTCAATGATATGTCCTTTACCAGTATTTTCATAATCTTATTCTGAATCAGGTTTCGGCTCCTTGTCTTTGATCTCAACCACCAATGACTGTTTTGAGTGACATTCATCGGTGTTGTGCCAGGGGATTTTGTGGAAATCGCACCATTTTCCAGTGTCTTTCTTTGTCTTCCCATGACCCTTCTTTTCCTATGTCTTGGACTGGTTTTCGGGAGACTATTTGTTAGGGCCGTCTTTGTCATACTTTGGTTGTTGTGGATTTGTAAACCCGAACTCTCATTTTTTCTGGTGCTTAAATTTCTCTCGATTTTAACAGCATATCTATAAGCAGCACCATGTGATGAGATGTCCAAAAAATCCATTTCAGTCTGGATGTATCTGTGTAGAGCCCCACGATATTTCAGAACCAAATTTATCTTAGAGTCTTTGATACCCATATTTATGCACAAGGTATGGAAGGTATTAGTGAACTCCAGAACTGCTTGGCCCCTCTCTTGCCGTAATGTGGTCCATCTCATGTACTGGTCCTCATAGTTGCCAACAGGGTAATATAGTTCCTTTACCGCATCCACACAAAAATCCCAAGTGGGCTCGGCCCAATATATTCGAGACTCCTCTGTGGAACTCTTCTCCTAGTAAGTTTCCCACCAATGTTTGACATGGGGGAGAGCTTTAAGGAGTTCGAATGTGATCTTTTCTCTGTTGGAAAAATTGTGAACAGAGAAATAACCTTCTAGCAGGTTCAACCATTTCTCTAGAGCTTCTGCATCTATCTATCCTTCAAATAAAGGAATACCAAAATTAACTTGTACCTCGAAAGGCGAGGTGCCTCCAAAGTGGTCGCTTGATGAATATGTGTCTGTTGCTATCGGCAGGCATTGAAGGATGTGGGAAAAATTCTCCATCATTTCGTCCCTTTGTTGCATGAAAGTTTTTTGAAGCTCTGTCGTTTTTCTTTTATTCCTCCATTGAGGGTTTCTTGTGTGTGCGAGAGTGATTGTCCTCAAGAGAGACAATCTCGAGACCCAACTTGCTATACTCAGACCACGTTAGGGACATGCATTGAAAACGATCAAGAGCAGCCTGCTATGATACCACTGATCTAAATTATTTTCGACACGAAATGAGAGCAGAGATATAATAAAGAAATGCACAGAGATATCGTAGATATTCAATAATATAATAGAAATTTATTAGAGATGAAACCATAAACATGGATATATAGTAATTCATGATTTCTATTAATGAAAGAAATGTACAGAGACTGTAAAAATACAGAGTGAAAGACTTGCTAGAATGGTGGCAACTTATCTCTGAGAAGAGATGTGACAGCTACTCGCATTCGCAAGAAGATGATTACAATGAGGCTTTGAAGGAATTTTTACAATAAACAGGAATTCCAAAAACCCTAGACATCCAAAAATCTAACCCTGGGATATGAAGCACCAAAAGTCATGTGGGCCCTGTACGGGTAAGTTAGTACATTAACTTCCCGGGGTCGTAATTTTTGCATACGATCTCTGTTTTAGGCATATGATAGCCCGTTGGAAAGTTATCGTTGAGGAGATTCATTTTGGGACATAAATGATGCCTTTGGATATCATTGAGTTTGGATGATCCAGAAAAAACTTCATCTAGGCCCTCAAAAGGGCCCTGAAAGTTAAAACCTGCTAAAAATAGTAAATTGAAAAAATTGCCAGAAAATTGTTTTGAGCCAGTCAGAAAAGGTGGGTGGCCACCGATATCCACCTAGATCATAAACCCCACTATACATATCAATTCATTAGGAGAGCCCCATAAATTGAAAAACAAATCTAACAGATTTAACAAACAAGATGATTACAAACTTATCCATTCTTGGGATTAACCTATCATTCATCATCTTCTCCAATAATCGTCGCCACTTATTGGCCCCAAATATTCTTAACATCTCTTAACATTTATTCTCCTCTTCATTAACCATTTAATCCCTCATCATATTTCTTCATACGTAAATATTTTCTTCTTCCGCACTCTATAATTGTCTTTTAATCTAACCATAACTATGTTATCACTTTCTTTTTCAATGGTCCCTATATTTTGTTGGTGTACATGCATCATTTTCCCTCACATGCATATTTTTCTCTTTAGTAGAGAACACTTGAGATTCATCCCTAAATTCTATAAATTTATCTTAAGATAATTCCACTTTTCTAGAGATTGGAGTGCTTCTCTCCACCATTGTAGGGCAAGATCCTATTTTCTAGGAGCTAATTCTTATTTCAAGGAATAAAAGTGCATTTGAGGAGGGGTTAGATCCTATTTTCTAGGAATTAAATCTCATGATATAGTTTACTAAACTTGGTGATCTATAAACTACCATGGATATTCCACTGGAATAGTTTGTCACAACAAATTTGATAAATAAAACTGAAATCTACAATATCAAGGTTAAATTCCTTTAGACTCCAGAATATTTAGTTACTGGGTTTATGCTTATGCATGAAATAGATAAAATGTAGAAAATAGAGAACAAAAAAATACAATCACACACCATCCACAAAATAACACATATTTTCTCTGAAAAACCCTTATGGGAGAAAACCCAACTAGAAGGTGAGGTTGTTCTGTTCTCTTTTTTCTAGTATGAAATATGATGCAAGTACAAAGGCAAAGGCACTCTTTATGGAGTGAATTGAGACCTGTGGCCTTTTAGGATGCTACAGAACATAAACCCCCTATGTTATTCTCTCTAATTTCCCACTCCCAATTTTTCTACTATGTTATGGAACAAAATACTATAACATAGAATGGAAATATTTCTCCTCCTAGTGGTCTGGTATTAAACATAACTCGATAACCATCCAGGGGTAGGTTTTTTACTTCCTAAACCCTCAATTGTGATAATGTTTTGGACCTTCTAGAGTTCTTAGAAAATACACTATGTGGCTAGCCCCACATGTCTAAGTAATGGAGGTTGATGTGGTAGCCACTCGCACCATGGTGATCAATATGGTAGGTCAACTTGCAAGAGGCATAATTTTCACATACGAATTTCGATTGTAGCGATTCTTGCATTGTTGGAAAGGTATTGGTCTATAGAATATATTTAATAATCCATCATAGTAATTTTTGGACCAAAAAAAAGTGTCGTTTGATTCCTCAAAACATCTACAGAAGATTTCAAATGGTTTTTTAGACCCAAATTTCCAAATCTGGACCAGTCGCCGAAATTGCCTTGCAAGCTTATTCCTCCATTTTTTCACCTAGAAAGTAATGAGATAGATACAAAATAATATAATGATCCAATACATATCATACCTCCCCATTTAGGGAGGATTTTGGTCCCCAAAAAATTTACTTAATGAGGTGAGGAAATGCTTCTTCTACCTTATCCCTCAAGTACCACTTTACTTTTCCTAGAAGTTGTCCTTTCAACCCAATATACCAAATGTCATGTTCCCCGTGTCTTATAGTTCTGGACCTCTTCTGCAAAATTGTGTCCTTTTCCAACTGTGCCTGAGCATCTGGTGCTAAGTCCTCTATGGAAGGTAGGACCTGCTCCTCCTCCTAATCCAACATGGAAGGCTCATAGAGTTTGATATTCTCCACATTCACTACTAAGTAAATGCACATGTATGGGGGTAGACTGAATCTGTAGGAATTATCCCCAACCTTTTCCACTACCTCAAAAGGACCATATTGTAGAGCCTTGATCTTCTTACTAGGACCCGGTAGTCTTTCCTTATTCAGTTGTAACCATACTATGTCTCCCACTCTTAATGTTCTCTCTATTATGTGTTGGTCATGTCTATACTTGTACTTTTCTTGTGACTTATTCAACATCTCATGTACTTGAAAATGGATTTGCTTGATCGTATCAACAATTGTTTTTTCTTTTAATGCATCTCTTGTGAGGTCCTCACTCACTCCTCCTTGTTGTCCATATACAACATCCAAGGGTGAAGGTGGAAAGTATATAAAACAAGTTTCAAAAGGTGACTTACTAGCAGAAGTGTGGGATTCTCTATTATAAGAGCGTTGTATGTAGATCATATTTTCATCCCAAGTGTTTTGATGCTTCTGATTGTAACCCCTCAAAAGATGCACAAAAGTCCTATTAACTACTTCCATCTTCCCATATGTTTGTGGATGGAATTTTGTATACCTCTTGATCTTAGTGTCCATCGTATCCCACAATGTAGTCCAAAAGGCACTAAGAAATCAGATGTCCCTATCTGAGATGATTCTCCTTGGTATCCCAAAGTGTACCTAGACATGTTGAAAGAACAAGTTTGTTGCTTCCTGTCTCTTTATGGTATTTTTACAAGACATGAGAATGTGCATTTTTTTGAACATGTCAACTACCAAAAATAAATAGTCACGTCTCTTTTGTGTGATTGGTAAACCTCCCACAAAATCCATGGAAATGATTTCCCAAGGTTGAGTGGGTATAGGTAAGGGATGGTGTAGACCTTGCTTCCTGATACTAGTCTTTCTAGTACAACATAGTATACATCCTCTAATATATCATGCTAAATATTCTTGCACTCTGGGTTAGTACAGATACCTCTATAAATTGACAACTATTGTCCCAACACCAAAATGTCCTGCAACCTTGGAGGTGTGAGCCTCTTTTCTAAGTTGCAATCGTTCACCTTTAGGGACACATATCTTCTCAAGCTTGTAGAGTAAATCGTTCTTCTATATGAATTTGGCCATGTAGTTGTTGAAACACCTCTTTGAATTTCTCATCTTCTGTGTATGTCCCTTTATATGCGTGACATGTATGCCAACTTGTTTTTTCTACCCTTATTATACTTCATGACTAGATGAATTTGTTGTAAGAACCCCATCCATTTGTAGTTCTTACTTTGTTGTAACTTTCTTTGGGCTTGCAAATACTAGAACAACTAGTGATCTGTGTGGATGATGGTCTCATTTCCCATCAGATAGTGATTCCACTTTTTAACAATGTGTACCAAGGCATAGAGCTCCTTGTCGTAGGTAGGGTAGTTGAGAACCATCCCATGAAATACTTTAGAATGATATCATATAAGCCTTCCTCCTTTCATCAAAACTTCTCCCATGGCATACCCACTTGCATCTTTCTCCACTTTGAAAGGATTCTACAAGTTTGGAAGCACGAGCACTAGTGCTTGATTGATCTTTCTTTTCAGATCATCAAAATACTTTTGGTGATTCTTCCCCCACTAGAAACTCTTACCACTCGCTATAATGACATGTATTGGTGAAACTACAACTGAAAATGAAGCTATGAACTTTTGCAAGTATTTTTCTTCCTCAAAAAAGATCCCAACTTCTTTGCAATTAGTAGGAAATGGCCATTTCATGATGGCCTCCATATTTGCAGGATCTATCTTGAGCTTCTCTCCACTGATCACATACCCCAAATACACCAAAGAATGTCGAGAAAAATCATATTTCTTGATGTTAGACAAAAATTAGTGCTTCTTCAGATTCTCTAACACCTACATGAGATGTGCTCCCCCCAGGAAGAACTATAAAGTCCAATATATCATCCAAATAAACAATAACAAATGAATATAGAAAAGGGTGTAAAACATCATTCATTAGTCTCATAAATTCATTTGGTATGTTGCATAAACCAAATGGAATAACCAACCACTCATACAAGCCTTTCATTGTCTTTAAGGAAGTCTTCAAATTATCTTCTTATTTGACATGTACCTGGTGATATACTGATTTTAAAGTCATCTTAGTAAAGCACTTGGCATGCTACAATTGGTCATACAGATCATTGATCCTTGGAAGAGGGTATTAATTCTTCAATGTAATCTTGTTCAATGCCCTGTAATTGATACACATTCTCCAATTCCCATCCTTCTTGGGCACAATTATGATGTGTGACCCACAAGGTGAGGTACTTGGTCAAATCACACCCTACTCCAACAACTACTACAACTGCTTCTTTACTTCATTTTCTTCCAGAATGGATTGTCTATACAACCCAATATTCGGTAAGGGAAATTTTGGATATAATTGGATTTCATGCTCCACTTCTCTCTTGGGTGGTATCCCTTTAGTCTCCTAGAACACTCCTCTATATTTGTGTAGCAACTCCTCCCACTGTTTTTTTTTTTTTACAAGGAAATGGTTGAAAATGAAATGGATTCAAAAATCAAATGTTTGAGATCTGATAATGGAGGAGAGTTCACTTCAAAGGAATTTATGGACTACTACAACAGGCATGGAATAAAAATACAATTCTTTGTTTCTAGGACACCTCAACAGAATGGAGTTGTTGAAAGAAAGAACGTGATAGTATAGGAAATGGATGGAACAATGCTTATGGATTCCAAATTGATAGATATTTTTTGGACACATGCAGTGCATACAACATTTCACATTCAAAATAGAGTAATTCTCAAAAACAACACTGAAAAAACTCCCTACGAGCTGTGGAAAGGAAGACCAACAATTTGAAGCACTTCAGAGTATTTGGAAGCAAATGCTACATCAAAAGAGAAGATGGAAGAATGGGAATGTTTGACTCTCATGTGGACAAATGAGTACTTGTTGGTTACTCAAGTACAAGGAAAGCATACAAGTGTTACAATATGAGGTTGAACAAAGTTGTGGAAAGCATCAATGTAACAATTGATGAAACAGGTGGACGGAAATTAAAGGAGAATCAATGGAACAACGTTACGAAGAAGAAGCAGAAGATGAAGAAGTAGAAGGGGAAGATGAAGAGGATCAGACATAAGTAGAAGAGAAAGTTCAGCAAGTGCCTCCAAAGACACCTAGAAAACGAGTACATAAGAATCATCCTTTAGATCATATTATCGGAAACAAAGATGCGGGAGTTGAGACTAGAAGATGAATCTGTTCACCAGAACAAATGCACCTAACACTCTTATCTACGATTGAACCAAATAGTTTTGAAGAGGTCGGCAAGGATGAATTATGGAGTAAGGCCATGGATGAAGAATTGGATCAAATAGAGAAGAATGACACTTGGGAATTGGTTCCAAGACCAAAGATTAAGAATGTGATTGGCATAAAGTGGGTTTTCAGAAATAAATTGAATGAATATGGATAGGTTACAAGGAGCAAAGCTAGATTGGTATGTAAATGATACACACAGGTTGAAGGAATCAACTTTGAAGAGACCATTTCCCTAGTTGCCAGAATGGAAGCAATCTGATTGCTTTTAGCTTATGCATGCTCCAAGAATATTAAAGTGTGTCAGATGGGCGTGAAATAAACTTGTTTGAACAGGGAACTTGAAGAATAAGTCTATATTGAATAACCATAAGGATTTCAGTTTTCAGAGAACTCAGATTATGTGTGTAAATTGAAGAAGGCCTTGTTATGGTCTAAAACAGGCTCCTAGAGCATGGTACTATAGACTAGATAAATATCTACAGTAGGAAGGGTTCAAAAAAAGAAGTGCAGATAACAACCTCTACATCAAGGTAACTCAAGATAGTATTTTATTAATTGAAGTTTATGTTGATGATATTATTTTTGGAAGTAGTGATGACAGGTTAAGCTAGAAATTTGCAAAGGATGCAGAATGAATTTGAAATGTCATTACTTGGAGAACTATCCTTCTTTCTGGGTCTTCAGATATGTCAAAGAAACCAAGGAATTTTTATTTTTCAAACTAAGTATATCAGAGAAATGCTAAAGAAGTTTGGAATGGAATATTGCAAACCAGTTACCACTCCTATGCAAACTAGTTGCAAGTTGAGAAAAGATGATGATTCAAAGTCTACAAACCAGAGGAAATACAGGTCAATGATTGGTAGCTTACTATATGTGATAGCATCTAGACCAGATGTAATGAAGGAAGTTGGACAGGTGGCACAATTTCAAGCAACACCAAAGGAATCACATGTCTTAGCAGTGAAAAGGATTTTCAGATATCTCAAAGGAACAAAAGAGTTTGGATTATGGTATCCACAAGGAAAGGATATATCACTTATTTTCTACAGAAATGCATATTGGGAAGGTTGCATTGATGACCGATGAAGCACTAGTGGAGCAGCGTTCTACTTGGGTGAGTGTTTAGTATCTTAGTTAAGCAAGAAATAATCATAATTATCCTTATCTACAGCCGAAGCAGAATATATTACAGCAGTAGGATGTTGTACACGGGTTCTATGGATGAAACAAACTTTAACAGATATACTGGTTGAGTATGATAAGCCCATTCCAATCTATTGCAATAATACAAGTGCCATCAGTATCTCAAAGAACCCGGTGATGCACTCCAAGACAAAGCACATTCCGATCAAGTATCACTTTCTACAGGAACAAGTTGCGGAGAAGAACATCAAAGTTGAATATGTGGGAACAAAAGAACAAGTGGCAGACATATTTACAAAACCACTTCCAAGAGAAGCCTTTGAGTATCTTTACCAGAGACTCAGAGTAATTTCTACTCCAAAGTGAATTCTTTTGAATGCTTATCTTATATGTCTTAGATTTACATGAGGAAACACCATAAAGAGGACAGTTCAGGTTGGGATATTAGTTTCAGGAAGAGTTCAATCGGGGGAGCAGCCCCAGATGGAAAGATACAATTTCCATTGATGACAAAGGGGGGGATATTTATCAGATGCAAAGGTAAATGCTTGGAGAAAGAGCACAGAGGCATGGTTCCAGGGGGAGCGATGGTCAGAGGGGGAGCATGAGTGATATGACTTCATTATTGCATCAGAGTGTTTCCATCAATGACAAAGGGGGATATTGTTGATTATTTGGGATTGTTATCATTGATTTCAACCCTTGAAGAAAGTCTAGTAGAAAATATCGGTAGCACAAAGGTTTGGGTAATGGACCCAAGTTTGTTTGATGTATAATGGTATGAGTTTTAATATATTTGAAGGTAAGACTATTCTATATGGATAGTACATGTCATTCCATTTCTGTTGGTATGTGGAATGTTACATAACTTCTCACGGTTAGAGATTTATGGACATGTGAAGTTGGAGAACCCTCATGAGTCATCTAGAAGCCCCAAAAGGTCATAGTAGTCAAAGTGGTTGCAAAGAATAAATTATTTAAATAATAAAGTGAAGTGATGAGTGTACTATAATTCAAAGTGGATACAAAATAAATTATTTAAATAATAAAGTTAATGGAGAAATTACTAAGTGGACAAGTGGTTAGAAGTGGGTTAGCCCTAAAATAAGGAAAGCGGTTTAAGATGGTTAGAAGGTATCCCCTTGAGGAAGCTACATAAAAATATAAATAAGAGGCAAGGGTCTCTCATTTTAATCACACTTGAGAATATTGGATATCTACAAGTGACTGAGGTAACCAAAGGATATCTAAGGAGAATTTCAGAAGGAAGGTGAAGTAAAGAAGGCTGAAATTCAAGGGAGGATAAATTCTTTTGTTGATGCTTTCTAAGGTATGTTATTTACAGGTCATTTCACCATTTTCGCAATAAAAAAATTTTTGGAATGATTCAGATCACGAAATCTGGAGGTCGTTGAGGAAACACATCCAAGTAGCTATGATAAAAATTTCATCTTGTGGGTTGTTTCAATTTTTAGTTACAATGTGGAAAATAGGGTTTTTGGCTAGTCCTGAAACTAATCTAAAACAAGTGTTTCGGGTAAAAACATCATAATTTATTCATAACAGATCCAAATTCAGTAAGACCAAATGTATTGGTTAGAGTACATTCCTTAGTATTATTTCTACCATTTTCATATCCATACAAAAAATATTCCATGTGGGGCACACTCTACAAGTTTTCTCTCTAGAGTAAGCCAGAATTCAACAAGGTATGTCATTTTTGCTATAACTCCTTTTCTGAGAGGTTCTAAGTACTGAAACCTGGAGGAATTGCATAAAAGACATTGAATAACATTGTGTACTATTTTCAGATCTTTATTCGTTACAGGTACATAGTTATGATTATTTCAAGTTAGGGTTGTTGACTAATCCAAAATTAGTCATGTGAGACTAAAGTAAAGTTTGATGAAAATGCTAGTCTCTTGTTGTTAAAGTTAATGAAGGTTTGCAGGTATGTGACCATAAACACTAGGTCTATTACAGAGTTACAAATCAGATTTGGATGATGAAATTGATGAGGGATTTTGGTTGAGGTACATGTTGGGTACATGGTTGAGACAAGTAGTTGATGAATTGGCACATACATGAGGTGTGTAGTTGATGATGTTGGTACATCTTGATGAGTCATAGTTTATGTGTATTTGATGCATGATTGGTACATTTTTGGTGCATGGTTGATGCACTCGTTGATGGTACAGATTGAGGTACATGTTGGTACATGGTTGATGCACTTGTTTATGGTATAGTTTGATTATAGGTTGTTTGGTACAGGTTGGTGCAAGTTGATTGGTATAGGTTTAGAGTAGTATATCTCATAGTGATAGTGTGACACTGATTCCATTATTCTACTTGTATTTTAGGGTGGTTGGATGGGGCAAGGACAGGTGGTTGAAGCCACCTTCCAGTTGTAGATGGAGAACATAGGGGGTTGTAGCCTCCTTCTATTTGTAGCCAGAGAATTGGGGAGTTGGAGCTTCCCTTGGGTTGTAGCCTAAGAAACTAGGGGGTTGGAGCCTCCTTCCAGTTGCAGCTGGAAAACAAAGGAATTTGGTGCTTCCAATGAATGTAATTCTTAAAGACATATAAGAAAAATAATTATGTGGTTTTCTCCCGCTTTGAGTTTCCACGTAAAAAAATTGGTGTACTGTGTATGTATATGATTGCTCATTTTTTCATTGTTTATTTACTCTGCAACTATTTTATGATAATGCTACATTGATATAACACTTTCATTTTATGGTTAAAAAGGATTATACTGTTCTATTACTGATTCACGCCCCCTCTCAGTAATCCAACATAAAATTCCCCCCAAAAGAGGATAGCGCAGAGTAGACTAAGCACCATTCTATGAAGTAGGTGTCTCCTTCACTCCCAAGTGATCTCGTAACTATGTGAAATTCTTCTCAGTGAAGGATTTGGTAAATATGTAGATGTCTGCAAGGATTTTGTGAAGTGAATGTAACAATGCAATACCTACATTTTCACATATATGTTGGACATTTTTGTTCACATATTCCCCCTATTGTATGTACATATGATATTGATTCTCTTTCTCGACTACTTCTCTACAGGAACTTTGAAGTCTCTGAAACACTAAAAAACCTTTGATTTTTTCTTGAGAAAGTATACTTGGGTGTACCTTGATCAATCATTAATGAAGTTCAAAAAATACTTTCCCCTACTCATGTATGGGTGAGGAAATGGACCTGTAATATCACTATGAACACGCTTAAGAGATAATGAGGCTCTCCATGCCTTTATTTCTTCAATTTTTTCTTCTTAATTCTTTCCAAGAATGAATCCCTAACATACACCGTTAGAACACTTAATGTATAACAATCATATCGCCATAACCTACTTGTTCATTTGATACACATAGAGGTAGTTAAGGTTACCAAATATTTCATGCCACAAAATACTTCATCACAATGTGTTAGAATTATATTAGAAGGAGATTTTGGAATAAAATTAAAAAATACATACAACATGGATTGGTGATCTACTTTCCCAACAACAACCTTTGTTTCATTAGAAATTTATCTAATTATTTTTGAATTAGGTGTGAACTCCACTCATTTTCCAATACTTGAATGAGTGATATGATAGATGGAAATAAGGTTGATGGAAAAGTAATGTACATGCATTACATTCTGAAAATTCCCATGATATAAATCTCGCTTACTTAAATTGGTGTATTATCTCCCATTAAGATGATAGGACTTATTCATGGATCCAAAGAAATAAAGTTTTCCTGTGATGAGGCCATATGGTTTGATGATCCCGAATCAATAACCCATGTAGATAATGAGGAAGAGATGAATGCATGATCTATTTCCTCGATTTTTTCTTCATCATCTTGTGGATTTTCATATTTCTCATCTTTCTTCTTGATATTGTCAAGTACATTGATATTGTTCCTCTCAACAATATGGGTCATTTGATTAATATGCTCCCTCATGCATGCATGTTCTTCATGATTGGGTTTCCTGTAGTAATCATGTATCACCTACTCCTTCTTTGTTTTCCCAATTTTAGAGTTGGAGGACTCTTGTGTAGGTTTTGGATTGTTCTCCTTCTAATATTGGCCTTTCTTGACTTTAAATTTATATTTAAGTTAGTTTCTAGTCTTTCTTCCCTCATTTGCAACAAGTTCATGCACCATTGTTGTCTTGAGGGAACCCATTTGAAAACTTTTATCTTTCTCATGAGTGAGATAGGCAGAAAAATCATCCAATGAAGGAATCTTCCAAGAAACTCCAAATGAGAATTTTGTTGCATAGAAGGCCAAAACAAAATTTGTGTTTTTAGGACCTAGTTTATATATAATAGAGAGAATGATTTGCTCTTCCTTCTTATCTACACCACATAATTTGAGCTGAAGATTTAAACTTGATGACGGAATATTGGATGATGTCGAAGTTTCTTAGGCTCAAATTGATGGGGTCATTCTCTAACTTATATCCTTGCAATATATCATTCTTCCCAAAGAGTTTTCCATTTTTGTCTAGACTTCATTGGGTGTTTTTTCAAATTTGATGTGGAATAAGAGGTTGGGATAAATAGTGAGACATAACAATCCATATGCTTCATCAATTCAATTAAACCATCTTTCCATTTCAACAACGGAATTTGGTTTAGTCTCAGTTCCCATTGTGATCCTATATAGGCCTTTACTCCACAAGAGAATAACCATCCATGTCTTCCATTCATAGTAGTTGAATGGTGTGAGGATTTTTTGCTAAGATTGATCCATCATGTCCGATGTGCTATAATTTGTGTCTTCCACCCGAAAACATATATCCTACTCCCTTAGATTCAATTAATCTCTTATACCATGTAATATTTGGCCAAACAACCTGTAAGAAGATCTAGAATATAATTGAGAAGCAATGCAATTAACGATTCGAGAGAAGAGAAGAGAAGAAGAATAATTGGATCAATGCAATTCTTATTAACCTATGGAAATAATGATCATACAAGAATGAATGAATGAATACAATACAATGCAATTTAATGAAATATAGATGAATTTCTCATGCAACTATGCTAGGCTTAATTAATGAAAAGAATGAGAGAGCATGCATTCCCTAATTAACCAAGTGAAGTGCACTTTCATGAGGGAGTTAACTTGTCTTTGACTATCCAAGTTTAGTAAACTAGATCATGATCTTTCATTCCTATAAAATAGGATCTAACCCTTCCTTAAATGCACTTTTATTCCTAGAAAATAAGAATAAGCTCCTAGAAAATATGATCTCTCCCTTCAATGGTGGAGATAAGCACTCCAATCCCTATAAAAGTAGAATTAGCCTAAGATAACTCCATATAATTTAGGTATGAATCTCAAGTGCACTCTAGGAGAGAGAAAAATATGCACGTAAGGGAAAATGATGCATGTACACCAACAAGATATAGGGATCATTGAAAAAGAAAGTGATAATAAAGTGATAATGTACTTCTAGTTAGATTAAAATACAATTATGGACTGACAAAGAAGAAAAACTTTAGTTATGAAGAAAGATGATGATGGATTAAATAGTTAAAGAATAGGATAAGAAATGTTAAGAGATGTTAAGAGGATTTGGAGCGAAGGAGTGGAGACGGTTATTGGCGAAGATGATGGATGATGGGTTAATTCCAAGAATGGCTAAGTTTGTAATCATCTTGTTTGTTAAAGTTGTTCAAACATTTTTCAATTTATGGGGCTCTCCTAATGACTTGAGAGGTATAGTGGGGTGTAAATGCATGGATTTTGGTGCAATTAAAACAAATAAAGAGTTTGGTGTTGTGGGAATGTTTGACAATATCATATTTAGTATTATGATTATGAAGAGTATCAACTATTTATTCTTTGAGGTGTGTTTGGATAGATCTTCCAATTTGGTTGATATAGTATTTACCACAAGAGTAGGGAATTCGATAAACACCTTGAGATTAAAGAGGGTTAGATTTATCTTTGATGCTTCTAAAAAGTTGCTTGAGAGTTTTGTGAGGCTTGAAGTAAGCCAGAATGTTCTTTTTAGCTAGGTTTTTAGAAATGTGATTAGTTATTCTATGAATATAAGGGAGAGATTTTTTACTTATGGGGAAGAGGTATGGAGGGGATCAAAGAATGAAATGATGGACTGATGGCCATGGGGCCAAATGACAAATGTGTCATCAATGAACTGAAACCAACATTTAGGTTTGAGATGGAAACTTTTGTTTGATATATATTCAAAGTATTCCATTAAGATTTTTTCTACTACATGGGATAATGATGAGCCCAACATTGTGCCCTCAATTTATCTGTAGAATTTATCTTTGAAACTGAAGAAAGTAGTATTAAGACAAATTTTAATGAGATTTAGGGTTTCCAACTCAATTAACTTTGAAATAAGTTCCAAGGATTCCTTACCTCTTTAATTTAGTACTAATTAAACTTATTGATACTCTCTTTATCTTAAGGTTCACTCAGTATTTTTTATTTCATGCCTTTTTACTCATAACAATCCCCTTTCTTGATTATTTTATTCCCTCCTTTTGTATTTCCTTCCAATTATTTATTAAAAACCTTTTATTAATTTGTGTAATTTTCCTTTTGTTAATTATGGTATTTATTGAATAATATAATTAATTAACTAATTACGTAGTCAATTCCATATTTTGACCATTCCTCATTCATATCCTTTGATGTTGTTGACACAATTCCCCTATTTTTCATTATTTATATTATTTTATTAACGATTAATTCCTATTTGGTTTCACTGCATATGTGGACTCTTTTTTATCTATCATAAGCTTCCTTTGAATCCCCTAATGATGTTGGAGTGTCCACTGGAAACATTGGGACATTTATAAACTTCTACACAATTCATATCCAAAACAAATTACCATAATTATGACTAATTGTGAAAATATGTATTCTCAAAACACTGCCACAATTTAGATTGAATCTTACTTTTGTATTTAGTATCATAGTATAATATGATTATGATGATGGTGATGGTTAATGTCCACTAAGACCAAATTTGGTCTATCAAACCTTAAGAAAGGTAAGGAATTACTTTGTTTGCTTTAGAATGTTATTCATGTGCTTGAAAAGCTTTAAGAGAAGTGTTCTTAAATCACCATAGTTTGTTGTGTTAAAGGTTACGAAGGTTGATATTGCAACAAATATTATGAAAGTATGATCTAATATGCCTATAAGTGGGATAATGTAAGAGGACTTTATTTTCATCTTCAAACCTCTTAGTGTCAAAAATATGACAAATGTTTTCAACCCACGACATTTTAGGAATTGTCCAACACCTAGTTTCACTATGGAGCTCATGAGAGTTTGTTCTTATTTTAGCAATGTTAATTTTAGTCTTTACACTAGTCAAAATAGAGAGATACTTTTGATCTTCTGCATTAGGATTGATGTCCTCCTTATAGTATCTTTATTTTATTTTATCCTCTAATTCTTTATCCCACCACAATTTCTCCTTAAATTTAGATGTAATAATGTTTTTAATATTATCGTTATTCTATAGAGGAACCTCTTCCTTTATTCACCAATAATTGAACCAAGACTTGGCATATTTATGCCGACCTTGCTTGAGCCACAAGTGGTTTTCACTGAAGTTTGAAGCAATATTAGGAAGCCTCTTGTCTTCCATGTGGCTTATCTTGTTCTTGTACATTGGGTACCTATTCATAGCCATGCTCCCAATGGGGAAAATACTTACTTCTATGAGGAGGATAGGATAGGGTGTATTTTGTTTAATTTCAATATTATATGTTATAAAACGCTTTTGGATTTTATCTATCTTTTTTCATGATTTTATAGATATTTTGCAGCCCCAAAATTCACAACTATATAAGATAACAAGAGTGATGAGAGTCTCAAAGAGGAGTTTCTTCTTATCCCATAGCTAAAGGTCCATTGATTTACAACTATATAAAGTCCATAATAAGATTTTTTCCCTAGTTCCAATTAATCTTGTGATGAAGATCAATTATAAGATATTTGTATTAATTCACTTCCTCCAAGATGTTGTCATACATGCAATTAGAATAAGTGATGTTTTTGTAATTAATTATCATAACATGTAAGGTACCAGAAGGAAATATGTAGAGTAGAAATACAAATTTATTTTCAACTATTAGCAGAAAGAGTAAAATAGTAGGCATGATGATACAAATGATCCAAAAAGATGATACCTTTATTATATTGAGAGCAAATTTCACTTGCATCTTCAAGGGGGTAGCCTCCAACAAAAAAAATATCAAGTACAAATGATTCACAAGACAACCCTTTTCCATGATTTCTACCTCTATTTATACTATTTCTTTCTTCTAGAGAACATTCTAGAGGAAAAACCTTCTAGTAAGTCTTCTTACATTAGACATGTTCCCATTATTACATAGGACTTATTTACTAATGTTAGTCTTTATTTCATAGAAACACATATTCTTTTATTTAATTGAGGGGTTATGGAGGTTAGGACCCTAACATTCCCTTCCCCTTGAAAAAAAACCTTATCCTCAAGGCTTGCGATGGGGGAATTGTTGCAGAATGGAAACCAATTCCCATGTGGAATCATCGGGCTATGTGTCCTTCCACTGTACTAAAACTTCCTTGATTATGCATTGATGGATATGATGCACATGTTGGTCCAAGAATACTTGGGGCTTCAACCAAATGGAACCTTCTTAATCCAATTTAGGGAGACTAGTTTGAATCTTTCACTTAGTTCCAATCACTTTATTTAAGAGGGAAACATGAAAAATTGGATGGAAGTTAGAGTGATTGGGGAGAGATAAATTGTAATCCATGGGACCCGCATTCTTGAGGATTGTATAAGGGCCATAAAAATTTGGAGAAATTTTATGGCAGTGATCTACTTTGACGGATGTTTGCTTATAAGGTTGCAAATGAAGAAACACCTAATACCCTTCAGGAAAGTGGCATTTTGAATGACCTTGATCAACTTATTTCTTCATGTGATTTTGATCCATGACTAAATTCTCTTTGAGGGTATGTAGAATAGCAACTCAGGATGTAATGGTTTTGTCGATGTCCTATACCTTGGAGACACCATGCAGGTTGAATAATACAGAAGGTGGATTTTGACCATAGACCGCCTCAAAAGGGATTCATGCAAGTAGCACCATGCTAAGAGGTGTTGTACCATCATTCAATGAGTGGTAACCACTTAACCCATTGATATTTTTGGTCGAATGAAAAACACCTCAAATATGTTTCCAAGAACTTGTTGACAACTTCAATTTGACCATCATTCTGGGGATGATAGGTCATGATGAGATGCAACTCGATGCCCTAGAGCCTAAACAATTCTTACTAAAATTTTCTAGTGAAATTTGGATCATGATCGGAGACAATAGAGTGGGACATTCCATGGAGTTTGAAGATATTTTCCATGAAAATTTGAGCCACATTGGATTTTTTGAATGAGTGTTGGAGAGAACATAAATGGGAATATTTGGAAAGGCTATTAAATACAACCATGATGACTTATTTATTAGCAGATTTGGGTAATTTGAAAATAAATTCCATAGAAATAGCAATCCATATAGAAAGTGGAATATGGATAGGTTGGAGTGTGCCTAGAGTTTTGATTGTTTATCCCTTATTGAATTGGAAAGTATCACATTCATACACACAAGTGTGTATTTCCTGTTTCATGCCTTCCCAGAAAAAATAACGTTTGATCCGCTGATATGATATTTGAAAACTTGAATGCCCTAATGTTGGTGAAGTAGGAAGTCCAGAGAGAACAATGGATTTAAAGTGAGATTGTTTTCTCAAATACATGGGAATCTTGTTGCAATTGTTGGATCAAGAAAGATATTTTGGGAGCTTGGAACCATTCCTGGTTAACTTCCTTTAACCCATCTTCTACAATGAAGGATAGTGAAAAGAGGGAACCGTCTTCTTCATATTTTTGTGAAATAACATCATCAACCACATTTTATTTTCCTTTCTTGTAAACGATCTCATAATCATAGACAAATATTTTGGTCAAATACTTATGTTTCTCAGGGGATGAAACTCTTTGTTCCAAAACATATTTGAGGCTATGATGATCAATTTTAATTTGGAAGTGTTTCTCCAATAAGCAAGGATTTCAAGGATCCACCACATGTAGAATAACCAACATTTCCTTTTCATAGGTGGATTTTCACAAGTGTCTATCAAAATTTGTATTCTAGTGAAGGAAACAGGTTTTCCATATTGCATGAGAATGACCCAAATATCTTTCCCAGAAGCATCACATTCCAAAAAACAAACTCTATGTGAAGTCAGGCAATGTCAGAACAAGAGTCGTACACATAGCCTCCTTCAAGGCTTGGAAGGATTGATCAGGAACTAGAGTCCAACTGAAAGTATTATTTTTAAGGAGAGCAGTGAGTGGGGCTACAATTTTTCCATAGTTCTGAACAAACTTGTGATAATATCCAATTAAACCTAGGAAACTTCTCAAAATTTTAAGAGTTTTAGGATAGGTTAATTCCTTCATAAATTATGCTTTCTTAGGATCCACACAAACACCATTCTTACCAACAACATGGCCCAGGTACTATACTTCAAAATCTCCAAAAGAACATTTAGACTATTCGAGAAAGATTTTGTGCTAAGACAATAAATGTAATACTTGATCCACATGGGCCAAAAGGGATTTCCAAGTATTACTATAAATGAGTACATCATCAAAGAAATCCAATACAAACTAACTAAGAAAAGGGTGAAAGACAATATTCATGAGGCTTTGAAAAGTGGAGGGTGCATTACATAAGTTGAAGGGAATGACCAAGAACTCATAATGGCCTTCATGAGTATGAAAAGAAGTTTTGGGAATATTGACCTCCTTCATGTGTATCTAGTGGTAGTTGAAATGCAGATCAAGTCTAATAAATAATTAAGCACTACTCAGTTCATCCAAAGGGTCATCAATGACAAGAATGGGAAATTAATCTTTGATGGTAATTTTGTTCAGGGATTGAAAATCAAGTCACATGTGCTATACACCTTCTTTATTGAGTACCGTGACGATGGGTGATGAATAAGGGACGATACTAGGAAAGATGACACCCACAGCTAGAAATTCCTAAACAATTTTCTCAATTTCATTTTTTTGGGAAAATGGATGACAATAAGGGAGAAAAATAGGAGGAAGACTACCGTGGACAAGTGGGATGGAATGACCATGGGGGTCACATGAAGGGAGGATTCCTTGGGGGTTGTCAGAAAACGATTGGTGTTTGGAGAGGATAAATGGTATTTCGAGATGAACAGTGGGTGAGGGGGTATCAACGACTTGAATGGAATGGAATTGGGAAATAATGTTGGAATGAAATTTTTTGAGGAGTTTATCCATTGAGTGTGAACTGATAATATCAGGGGAATCGATCATGATTCCGTGAAACTGGTAATGTTGTTCATCCTATTGGAAACTCACTATTAATTCCTTGAATTCCACGGTGATGGGGCCTAGTATGTATAAACATTCAACACCTGGAACAATGTCGCAACCACCCATGTCTATAACACATCAAGGCCACTAGTTTAGAAAAATTACTACATAAAAAATGTCATTATTTTTTTAGAAGACTATAACGCACCCAGAACCCTCTCTGAGGAACTACCAGAAAAATTTATGCTCTAATACCAAAAATATATATATATATATATAGTGAAACATTCCTAACACATGCATCTAACAACACTTGTAAACCAAGAGAAAAATTGAATTAACCATTCATAACAACATATAAATATTGAATTCATAATCTCATACATAGCAATTAAACACATGAACACAAAATATACACAGAGATTTTAAACTTATCTTTTAAAAAACAAGATGAAACCGACTGCAAGGGACAGATGTTCCTCCCAACCATAGACCTACTGCTCCATATATCAAAAACATATCACCCCCAACCTAGGGATATGTATCCACAAAATACGGTGTCCCTCGCAGTCAAACATTTCCCAAGGTGTCTAGTCTTCCTACAACTATCCCAATCTACCCAACTATCCTCCCCACGACTCACACAACACAAGGAAGAGGACCCCCCTTCACTTGTCACACTCCCTTTTGCCTTCCCTCTTCCTTCTAGGGATCCAATGCACCTAGTTCAAAAGGAATATCACTATTGGGGATACCAAGGATGTTAGCTGCTAGGAGAAATGGTAAGCACCCAACTTAATAACTTCAGGGAAATTTTCTCTCTCACTGAGAGTTTTTTTTGCAAGCCTGGAAACCTACTTCTTCAACTCTCATTCTCCACGTTGCTCCAACAGACTGCCTATCCAAAATTGTGTAATCTCTCATTGATCCAACTCATTTCCTCGTCCCAGACTATTTTGTCTTAGACTCTCATTACTTCTTCCACTCATTTTGTTTCTTGTATTTTCCCAATTGTCTGCATGCTATGTTTTCCCATACGAATCATATTTCCCTAGATTTATAGACTTAGACTCCTCCCAAGGAGGATTTTACTCACCCTCCCATGCTCACAATAATTTCCTGAAGTAACTTCTCTCACCCACCCTCTTACAAGCATTCAATGATTGAATTTGGAAACACTCCAAAGGAAAATAAAAGGTTCATAACACAAGGCTATATCTAGAACAAGGTGGTTGATACCCATGAACATTTCTCTCTTGGACCCTTTGGACCCTTCCCCCTCTTATGGATAGTTATCCCCCTATTAATTTGTCTGTGTCCACCTGCAACTAGTGTTATATTTATTTATCATTATAATTGACAAGGTTTACATATTACATTTCTTTTCCCATGGCCATATGTATTTGATAAAATATATACATCACTAAGTTGGGGGTAAAAAATGGATGTTACGTTCCTCTCCCCCTACGAACTGCATTTTCCTCAATGCACAATACCATACATAATTTCAAAATTACATACAAATATTTTTTTTTATAGCTAAATACATCGCTATTTTCACAATTCACAGTTCCCACATCAATTTCAACCATCAATATCTCTTCTCCGTAATCTAAAAAAAAACAAGGAATTGTACCCCTTCATTACTCACACTCCCTCAATATGTACCACTTCCTTTCAAGGGCCAATTCATATATCGGATAGGAATCATCCGAGATGTGGCTCCAATATTTTTCAACTACCCAAAATGGAGTCTTCATTCACTTATGCACACATGTACATTCATTTTTATTCAAAACTTTCAAAAATTTGCGGTTACTCTTCCCACATGATCTCCTCATGATCCCACATGGAATATTGAAGACTATAATAGGTCCACTAAACCTTTACCATTCTGACGGCTTTGTTTCATAGCACCTTGAATTTTCAGTCCAGAATGCACATTGGCTCCACCCAAAAATCCCCTTTGTGCTCCACCTAGATCACAGTCCAATCAATTATATGGTTAGTGTTAGGTATATACTTCTTTAATAAATAAATATGGAACACATTATGAATATTAATGGATGCAGGTAATGCAAGCATATATGCAACTATGCCTACCCTTTATAGGATTTCAAACGACCCATAATATCTTGTTTCCAATTTTGGAAAACTTCCCAACTTCAACGAGCTCTTTTTGGATTTAAATTTTAAGAATGCATTCTACCCAACTTTGAATTATTTATGTGTTCTTCTTTTATCAGCACAACTCTTCTTCTTATCCTAATAAAATTTCAAATTCGTCTTGATCTTAAGCATCTGCTCCTCCATTTCTCTTAACAAATATGGCCCAATAAGAACTCTATCTAGTGGATTATCCCAACTCATTGGTGTGTTACATTTTCTACCATATAGAGATTCAAACAGACTCATATTCAATGATTCTTGATACCTGTTATTGTAGGAAAACTCAAATATATGTAAGTAGTCCTCCCACTTGGAAGGCTTGTCCATAAAATACATTTTCAACATATCCTTGATTATTTGGTTAATCTTTTTTGTCTGCCCATACAACTCTAGGTGATATGTTGTACTAAAATTTAGATTGGTCCCAAATATATTAAACAATCCCTTCCTAAAATTGGAGGTGAACTTGGGCTATCTATATAATACTATCTCTTTAGGCACCCCATGTAACCTAGTGACTTCCTTCATATAGATTTCTATGATATTGGTTTCCTTATGAGTCACTTTTACCGGAATAAAATGTGCAACCTTTGTTAACTTGTTCACTACCACCATGATGGAATTCATGTTGTCGTGCTTTCCTATGAAACTTGGTAATGAAATCAATAGTGACCACCTCCCATTTCTATTCAGTAATGGTTAATGGATGCAACCACCTTATTGGGTGTCTATGCTTAGCCTTTACCTTCTAGCATTCCATGCATGTGGCTAAATAATTTTCTACATCCCTCTTCACACCTGGACAAAAGTACTTCCCTCTTACAGTTGTGATGGTATTTTGGTATCCTGGATGTCCATCATATGGCACATCATGCATTTCTCTTAACAATAAGTTTCTTAATTCCAACAAATTGGAGACATAGACCATGTTTCTGAATAAGAGGATTCCATCCTTCTATAGCTATTAATCCTTGTATTTCCTCTGCAGGATATCTTGTTGCAATATTTCCTTGACCTTCACACAATGTGGATTTGTTGTCACTACCTCTAAAATTATTCCCTTCAAATATGTTTTGCACATGGTAATAGTTGCAGTGTGTATTTCATGTGCCCTTCTATTGAGTTCATTGGCCACTCCATTTTCTTTTCCTTTTATGTGTTTGATGTCAAAATTTTTTTATTTTAGTGGTAGCAATAGAAAGGTACTTCTGCATTGGCATGTGTCTAGCATGTGGAATTCATTGAAATCCTTCTATCCTTGAGTTTACTTTAGTTAAAAGGAATTAATTAAAGTAAACGTGTTTTTTATTAGTTAATTGAGTTATTTAAGGAAAGCGCTAAAAGTATTAGCATGTAATCTAAGCATGTAAATTTTAAGTGAGTGTGAGAAGTAATCTCAGATGTCTATCACTTTGGAGATTAGAAATAGATTATAACTCATGATTATAAATGTAGGGATAGCGTGAAGGAGGAAGGCACTTTGATGAGAGATCAAGGTCAAAGACTTTGGTGAGAGATCAAGGTTGAGATTTTTGGTGAGATACCAAGGTCAGGGATATCAAAGGAGGACTTTTACTAGTGTGAGGAGTGTAGAAGAAAAGAAGGAATTTTTCTTACACGTGAGCAAGGAGATCTCACTAGTTGGGTGAATAGATTTCATCTACATGTTGATGTAGAGAGGTTTGGATCATGAAGGACTGTGATTCAAGATATTGTATAGGTGGAGAAGGACGTCCATCTAGAGATTAAACATGTCAGGGAGAAGAAAGAGAAAAGGTATCCACAGGTGGGTTTCAACTAATAGATGCCACGGGAAAGAGGTGTGTTGTACAAATGTTGTCGTATAGAGTTTGTGTACATGTACACAGGTTTTAGTGGAGACAATTGTGTATGTACATAGGTTTGCAAAAGGAAAGTCATGTACAACTCGAGAAACATGTTGGTACAGGGTCGTACAAAAGAACAAGCATTGTGAGGTTTGTTTGTGGTGTATGTTCTCTTAGTGGGCCATTTTCCTTGTTACTGGAGTGTTTATTTGACCATAATAAAAGTATCTTAGGATTGGTTTTCCCTCTAGGTTTTTTCCATGGGTTGATGTGTGCATGATATTTTGGTTTATTTGTTTATGCTTATGTTTCATGTTTAGTTGATTACTCAGTTGTGCTAATAGTAGATAAAGTGATTTTATTTTGATCTAATTGTTGGGTGCTAGGTTGAAGTGTTAAAATCAACATGGTATCAAATCGTGATATCTGAAGGGAGGAAACAAAGAGCACAAATATCAACAGTTGTAAGAAGATCTTGTCAAATATATAACCAAGAGGTAGAAATAGAAGGATGAATTTTAGGGAATCAACAATATTGAGGCAGAACCAAGGTTTTTTAAGGTGTTTTTAGGTTTACAGAGGTGTACGCAGGTCACAGAAGGGACAATCATGCACATACTTTGGTTGTAGTGGTGACATTCACGTACATACATAGGTTGTAGTGGTGACAATTGCATACACTAGTCATCTATAATTAGCAGGATGTGAAATTCAGGTGCATCATTCAATATGGAGTGAAGTATCACCTAATCCCTCATTTATCAAGAAATAAGACTTCCATGGACATGTGGGAGGCTCTGAAGAGTTTATTTTAGAGTAAGAATGAGAATCATAAAATTATTTTGAGAAAGAATCTCTGAGACACAAATATGACAAGATCAAATATGGTGATAAGTTATCTCACCCGGATCTGACATATTTGAGATGAACTGGCTACAATCGGGGAAGCAGCGGATGATTCAAAGTTGGTGAGGACAATTCTCAAAGGATTTAGGAAGGAGTGGAAATCATTCATCAAAGGAATCATGGCATGAGAAACTCTCCCTGATTGGTCAATTTTGTGGGATGACTTCATTCAAAAGGAACTTCAAGATAAATATCTAAATGGAGGGTCGACATAAGAATGATAATGAGAACCTTTCTCTTTCCACATAGGAAAGGAAGGGAAAGTCAAAGAAGATTTTCAGTGGAGAGTCTACCTCTCAAGTTGATAAGAAGGACATGAGAAAAGTCAAGTTCTTTGAAGTTTGCATGTCATAGGTTTGGGAATTATGCAGGGAAATGTTTGAATAGGAATAAGGGTAGGAAAAAATGCAACTGAAGGTAGTTGCATTGGAAAATACTCAAATGGACGAGTTTTGCAAGAATCTTGAATAGACAAAGTTCTTACTTGTTTCAAAAACTTCATTGGGCACCATATCAGTTGGTGCATGGATAATAGATAGCAGAGCCACATGTCATATGATAGGAGTGTTATCACCATTAAAATTTTATGTGAAATCGAGATTTCAGGACTTAGCGAGGCACTAAATTGGTTTGGAAGCCCAATAAAACATGGAAGGGGACAAATCTAGCAGAAAGAGGCTAAATATGGCGGGGGTGCTAAGGTGATGGGACCTGATACGATGAATATTGTGAGCTCTCCATATCAATGGTCAAGGATCATTTCGGGGGGAGAAGTTGCGTGGAGGATAATTTTAGAAAGTGGACCTAAATCTAAACTGTGGTTTTTGGTCAAGACCATGTGGCGCCACCAGGTGAATTTCAAGGTTAAAAGCGAGTTTCCCCAAACCACTTCCTCACACCCTTGAAATTTGGAAAAGGTATAAAAGGGCATTGGTTATTTATTTTATTACTATTTTGAACATTGGACTGTTTAAAACTTGGCACGACCACCCTCATTCAACTGTAGCTCAACAGTACGCCAACTGCACGCTATTTCCGCTCATATCCAGGTATTTTTCGTCATAACCATGGATCCTATCATAAATTCAGTAACAGACAAATACCTTGTGGAAAATGAAGAATCCCTAATTGACCGAGATTTAGGTGTCTTTGATATCGAAATCACCATTTCTCTCATCTCTGTGTCTGGAAGCAACTCGTATGATAATGTAGGAAGGTGTATATTGTTCCTTGAATAAGTCCATGCCTCCATAGTCCTGTATGTTGTCGAAATCACTTTCCCCTTTCCTGAATTTATAAGTTGGTGCATCGAACAGTATTCACATGAAGAAAAGGTCGTCATGAATAAACAAGGGTCTAAGGTCATGTGTAGGGTAGAGATTCTGTCAATTCGAGATTCCCTCGGTATACTAGAGTCTTTTTCCGCAAATTTTGAGCCTTTTAATGAAGAAAAGCTAATTAGGGTATACAAAGAGTGTCCATCAAAGGTATGAGATTTGTTTTTACAGACAATTTTCCAACCAGAATATCTTTTAGAAAGTTTGTCCTTGCCAATGAATGTGAGTATAATGGTTATTGAAGTCCAATGGGTATGTTCCCTATTGAGTCAAATTTTAGGTCTAGATAATGACAAACATGTGGTTGAAGTCATGCTCAGTTTCCTTTTGACCTATTTTCAGTCAGAGTCTATTCTGTCAGTCTGCATCGGTTTTGATCAATTCATAGTTGATAATATCCATAAACAGCTAGTGAATTTTCGTTCTCTAATTCATTTCAGATATTACCCCTATTTGTTGAATATTTTCTTGGAAACCAATAAGAGAGAATTTCATGAAGCAACATCATATCAATTGAATGTAAGAGAATTACATTTCTCATCTTCATCAACAAAGTCATGTCCATGGTTTTCAGTTTGATTTTCAACAGCCTACCTAGATTTTTGGATGACATGAGGAGCTATCTACAGCCAAATCCAGAAAATAGAATGGGGGACTGGGTACTATTCATTCACTGAACAATGATATGGGTTTATGGTTGTCATGAATCCCCCTATTTATTGCCTATTTTTCTAACCCCCAGAGTCTTTGCCTTTGAATTCATTAGGAAAAGAATTATATTTAAGACAAAGCATTTTCTAAAGTTTCACAAAGCCTCCAACCTCAAATTCCCTTTTATCATTGGCCCCTTCATTGTCAAAACTAGATCATTCTTATCTCAAATTCAAGCAAAGATAAAAGAGTTTGTTTTTGCACAGCTACAAGGAAGAAGATATGATCCACATCAAATAATATCGAAGAGAATATTGATGAACAAACAAGCCCCTTATGAGCATGAACATGTTGAGGGTTTTGATAAAATGGAAAACCTAGAAGTCTATGCTGATATGGAAGCGATCTTGCAACCAACTCTAACACAACAAGTGGAGGCAACCCTGCGACAGAGTTAAACACAACAAGATCCTCACAAACTTATAGTCAAAGGCCCAGAATTCATCTTGTGATGCTCTCGGCTGAAGCAATTTAAACTGTGTTAAGTTCTTTCTAACTAATTAAGAATTCATTTATTTAATGCTATGATGCAATTATATGTTTTCTTTTCTTCCTACACTCTCCAAATTTATAAATTATAAGTCATATTTATCACTTCATTTATCCTTTATACTATGGATATTTCTATATATCGTTCAATGCTTCCATTTAATTTCAGAAGTTTGACTCCATGTCCATAAGTGTCCCTCCCCTTCCTTGCCAGAAAATTTATAAAAAAAAAAACAACAAAACCTAGCCATTGATTGTCTAAGAAATACCAAGTGACAGGAGAGGGCCCTCTCTGAGCTGAGCAGGCTAGTACCCAGCTCTAAATTTGGTTTGTAGGTTACCTTTGTCATTTGTTTTATCAGCCAAACAGATTTACAGAGTGCTAACAAGGAGCATGAGAGATGTTCGATAGCTTCATAGGGTCTAACTCTGAGATGCATGTGGAACTTGGTATGGGGACCAAAAATGCAGTGAAGGGATCTAGAATAGTGTTATTCTGTATGGATTCAAGAGGTGCACTAAGAGTGATGGATGTGTTATGGATGCCAAAAATCAAGAGGAGTGTGCTCTTAGTATTAGTGATTGAGAAGAAGGGCTATGAGGTCTTATTCTGAGATGGAAATGTGTTGATCATGCCCATAGGATCTAGCTC
>ML818921.1:0-14507 GCA_009831015.1 Picea engelmannii | reverse complement strand
CTCTTCTAATCTATTCCAAAGGTTAGTAGTGGCCACTATGTCAAAAGTTTTTCTAAAGTCAATGAAGCAACACAAGAGATTGGTTTTATTATTGCAACGCTCCTCTACAATGATCTTAAGCTTAACATGATGGTCCATAGTTGAATGATAGCTCCTAAATCCATAGTAGCCTTTAGCTCTTTTTTGGATGGCTTTCTATCCATATGTTGATCTTCTTTTAGAAAATAATTCCATATAACTTGACTAAAAAGAAGCTAATTATAATGGTCCTATAATAAAAGAGATTGTTTTATCCCCACTTTTAAAATTAAGTACAATGAAACTTTGATTTTAGGGTTTAGGAAAACCACTAAATTGAATAGCTCGTGGATATGAGGGATGAAGATAGACACTTCAATTTTTAAGTTTTTGCTTAATAATCTTATATATCTATAACCAGAATTATAGACCCTTCATTGCATGATATAATCCAAAGGCTTTGAAATGATTATTTGAAGTACTTTTTAAAATTTGTATTTTAGCCTGCAAAATTATTGTCGCCAAGCCCTCACACCAGGTTTTCATCATGTTTATTCGACAAACGGAATGACTGGTAGGTGAGTATTGAATGGCAGTTCCACAGGTAGCACATGGTTTTGTGGATATCATTGTGCTCTACAATTAAAAGGATGAATGATTTGTGGCTTGGAGTGTCTGGCTGCTTTTTTTTCGTGCTGCAGAGAATCAGTGATTCTGATTATTGTTCTGGTTTTGCGTTTCGGTATAGTTCTTGTTAATTGTAATTCTGGGTCAAGATGGACGCTCCAAGTTATCAGGAAATGTCCTACTATGAAATCATTCAGACGCGCAATGATGAAAAAGGCTGTCTGTATGCCTGGTTTGTATATCATATAACTCTTTCACTAATTCTTTTTTTGGTATCATTCTGGTCTTGTAGATCTGATGTTTGATGTGGAATATGGATTACATTGCAGTCTCTTCACCTTGTGCTGCTGCTGTTGCTGTTTCGAGACCTGCGAGTGCTGCTGTGATATACTCTGTTGTTGCTGCCTTTAACAGTGCAGGGAATATCTGAAAGTCATGGTACAAAAGAGAGCTGTGGCTCCTCAAACCAAAAACAGGTGGGATATCTATTATAAATTGAACAGATGGTTATTTATGTGATTTCTGATCTGATCAGAGGTTTTCATTGTAAAAGCTTCTGGGTATTATTAATAAAATTCTCATCTCTATGCGGCCGATTCTTAGAAACAAAGTGAAAATGTCAGTGAATTTGCTGCGTCGTGCGTGTATTGATTGGTTAACAGCTATGGTTGACTTGGAGAGTCTTTGAACCGGGAAGTTGCTTCTGATAAAAAAAAATATTTCTGTTATTTTGCTACTTTATGCTCATACGTAAAACATGTTACAAATTTGCAGTTAAGTATTGAGGAATTTACGACTAATTTCGTTTAGACGTTTGGTTTTTAGGCATGTTGAATTTATTTATGATTCAACTCCTATCAATGGTTAGATATTAATTTACACCGTTACTTGTCATTCTTTCTATTTCTATATAAGCTCCTTTTTTTTCATACAATATTTTGGAGTGTTTTTTAAAATAAACTTGTTTGTAAATTATTTTTTCATACAATATTTTGGAGTGTTTTTTAAAATAAACTTGTTTGTAAATTAATTTGAAATTATTGTTTTTATTAATTTGTTAAGTAATGTTTAATAAATTTATTTTAAACTCTTTTAAAATTTGATTATAATTTATAAAAAAAAAAAATTGTTTTTTTTAATTATCTAATGTCATTTGTTTACAGTCTGAGTGGGCCTAATGGTTAAGAACATGTGTTTCCTCTTAAGAGGTCACATGTTCAAATCCAGAGGGGGGTAGGGTATGTATACCTTCGTAGACTTTACCAGTCAAATCATTGGGTGTAGGGGGGCTTGGCCGTGACCTTAAAAATAGATTATTATTATTATTATAAGAATTTGATATATTAAATCTTCATTATATTTATTAAAAAATGCAGCTTGGACAAAAGCCTCTACCATTCAAGTTTTTATTTATCTAAATATAACATATTAATTAAACAACTTTTATTAATTTAATTTTTACTTTAGTATCATATTAGGTTTTTTTTGGGGGGTAATTGTGGGAAGTTGTGGGATCCAAGAATATACTTAAAAAGAAGTTGCAGAAACCCTAGTCATGGTTGATGAATATGGCTGATGAATATGTTCATAACAACCTTCGAGATCCATCACAAGAGAGATTTGAGAGGTTGGAAGCACAAGTTTCTATCGATCGCAATATGAATCTCTTCATGGTGGCTCTAGCAAGCAAGCTTGAAGCCTTCAGAGATGATGGAGGCTCTAACTCAAAGATCAAATCAAAGGGGAAATCGAGAGATCGAGAAGACTCGGGAAAGGAGTCACGGAAAGAATCCATGAAGAGCAACCGAGTTTGAGTGTCGTTAACCCTTCACAGTCCTTATTCAAGATGAAAGTGAAAGTGGACATAAAGCCATACCAAGGTGAGATCGATGCATTAAAATTGAATCATTGATTGTAACAACTAGAATTTTATTTTAGCGTTGACCATATAGATGAAGAACATAAGATTTCATTTGCTAGATTGAAGTTACAATCCCATGCTTTAACCTAGTGGGAAATCCATACAGAAATACTTAGGCTGGATGATGATCTTCCAATAACTAGGTGAAAGGACTTCAAAACCCTCACCAAGTCCCAATTATATCCTATCGGGTATGTAGAGGTCCAATGGATCCGATGGAACTACTTCAGGAAGAGGCAAGAACAGAGTGTACATGAGTACACCACTGGGTTCAAAAACATGGCCATCGTGCTAGGTATCTTTCCCAAGAACACAGATGTGCTCCTCAAGTATTTGGGGGGTTTACATAGTCATCTATGAAATAAGGTGATTCTCTTCAAGCCAAGGATAGTGGATGAGGCATGTGTACGGGAACAATACATGGAAAACATACGCCAAAAGAAGGGGTAGCCAAGTATTTCGAAGTAGAAAGAGAACTAGGAAGTTTCCAAGGAGGGGAAGAAGAAGTGGAAAGGGGGAAACAATAAGAAGAAAACATCCACTACACATCAGTGCAAAGATCCCAACAACCATTGTAATCATTGCAACATTTATGGCCACACTAAGGAAAAGTGTTGGAAACAATTGTAGTAGTTTTTGGAGCAGGGTGTGATTTGACCAAGTACCTCACTTTGTGGGTCACATATCATAATTATGCCCAAGAAGGATGGGACTTGAAGAATGTGTATCGATTATAGCACATTGAACAATATTACTTCGAAGAATTAATACTCTCTTCCAAGGATCAATGATCTGTAGGACCAATTGTAGCATGCCAAATATTTTACTAAGATGAATTTGAAATCAGTATATCACCAGGTACGTGTCAAAGAAGAAGATACTTTGAAGACTACCTTCAAGACAAGGCAAGGTTTCTATGAGTGGTTGGTTATTCCATTTGGTTTATGCAACACATCGGATGCATTTATGAGACTAATAATTGATGTTTTACACCCTTTTCTATATTCATTTGTTATTGTCTATTTGGATGATATACTGGACTTTATAGTTCTACATGGAAGGAGCACATCTCACATCTCATGCAAGTGTTAGAGAATATGAAGAAGCACTAGTTATTGGCTAACCTCAAGAAATATGAGTTTTCTCAACAATATTTGGTGTATTTGGGGTATGTGATCAGTGGAGGGAAGCTCAAGATAGATCTCGCAAATATGGAGGCCATCATGAAATGGACAGGTCCTACAAATTACACAGAAGTTGGGAGCTTTGTTGGGGAAGAAAATTACTTGAAAAAGTTCATAGCTTCTTTTTCAGTAGTAGTTGCACCAATACATGTCATTATATCAAGTGGTAAGAGTTTCTAGTGGGGGAAGAATCATCAAAAGGATTTTGATGAGCTAAAAAGAATGATCAATCAAGCACCAGTGCTCACGTTTCCAAACTTGCAGAATCCCTTCAAAGTGGAGAAAGATGCAAGTGGGTATGCCATGGGAGCAGTTTTGATGCAAGGAGGAAGGCCTATATGCTATCATTCTGAATTATTTCATGGGATGGTTCTCAACTACCCTACCTACGACAAGGAGCGTTATGCCTTGGTACAAGCTATTAAAAACTGGAAGCATTATCTGATGGGAAAGGCGACCATCATCCACATAGATCACTAGTTGCTCCATTATTTGCAAGCCCAAATAAAGTTACAACAAACCAAGCACTACAAATGGATGGGTTTCTTACAACAATTTCATCTAGGCATCAAGTATAATAAGGGTAGAACAAACAAGTTGGCACACATGCTTTCAAGGCCACCCACATAAAATATTACAACTTTGGGAATTCTGATGCACATGGAACCTTTTACCCATTCAGATACATACAGAGGGACATACACAGAAGATGAGGACTTCAAGGAGGTGTTTCAATAGCTACATGGAAAAATTTATATAAAAGAACGATTTACTCTACAAGCTCGACAAGCTCTGTGTCCCTAAAGGTGAAAAATTGAAGATTAGAAAATAGACTCACACCTCCAAGGTTGCAGGACATTTTGGTGTTGGGACAATAATTGTCAATTTACAGAGGTATGTGTACTGACCCAGAGTGCAATAAGATGTAGCACGATATATTATAGGATGTATAAGTTTGTGTACCAAAAAGCCATGTATCAGGAAGCAAGGTCTACACCATCCCTTAGCTATACCCACTCAACCTTGGGAAAGCATTTCCATGGATTTTGTGGGAGGTTTACCAATCACGCGGAAGAGACATAACTAATTTTTTCTGGTAGTTGACATGTTCAACAAAATGTGCATTCTCATGTCATGTAAAAATACCATAAAGAGTCAGGAAGAAGAAAACTTGTTCTTTCAACATGTCTGGGTACACTTTGGGATTTCTTAGTGCCTTTTGGACTACATTATGGGTGAAGACGGACACCAAGATCAAGAGTTCTACAACATTCCATCCACAAACATATGGGAATATGGAAGTAGTCAACGGGACTTTGGTACATCTTTTGAGGGGTTACAATGAGAAGTATCCAAAGAATTGGGATGAAAATATGATTTACATACAACACTCTTATAATAGAGCATCCCACACTTCTACTAATAAGTCACCTTTTGAAACTTGCTTTGGATACTTGCCACCTTCACCCTTGGATGTTGTATATGGAAAACAAGGAGGAGTGAATGAGGACCTCACAAGAGATGCATTAAAAGAAAAAAGAATTGTTGCAAATATTAATCATATACATTTTCAGGTACAAGAGACGTTGAAGAAGTCACAGGAAAAGTACAAGGATAGACACGACCAACATAGAATAGAGATAAAATTCAGAGTGGGAGATAGAGTATGGTTACAACTGAATAAGGAAATAATATAGGGTCCTAGTAAGAAGATCAAGACTCTACAGTATGGTCCTTTTGAGGTAGTGGAAAAGGTTGGAGATAATTCCTATAGACTCAATCTAACCCCATACCTATGCATTTACTCAGTAGTGAATGTGGAGAATCTCAAACTCTATGTGCCTTCCATGTTGGATCAGGAGGAGGAGAAGGTTATGCCTTCCATAGAGGACTTACCACTAGATGCTCAGGCAGAGTTGGTAAAGGAAACAATTTTTCACAACAGATCCAGAACTACAATACATGGGAAACATGACCTTTGGTAGATTGGGTTGAAATGACAGCTTCTAGGAAAAGCAAAGTGGTACTCGAGGGATAAGGTAGAGGAAAATTTTCCTCACCTCATTTAGTAAATTTTTTGGGGACCAAAAGCCTCCCTAAATGGGGAGGCATGATATGGATTGGATCATTATATTATTTTTTATCTATCTCAATACTTTCTAGGTGAAAAATTGGAGGAACAAGCTTGCAAGGAAATTTCAGTGGTTGGTCCAAATTTGGAAATTTTGGGTTTGAAAAACCATTTGAAATATTATGGAGCCATTTTGAGGAATCAAATGACACATTTTTTTGTCCAAACCTTACTATGAGGGAATATTATATATTCTACAGACCAATACATTTCCAACAATGCAAGAATCACCAAAATCGGAATTTGTATGCGAAAATTATGCCTCTTGCAAGTTGACCTACCATATTGATCACCATGGTGCGAGTGGCTGCCACATCAGCCTCCATTACTTACACATGTGGGGCTAGCCATATAGTGGATTTTATAAGAACATTCTAGAAGGTCCAAAACCTTATCACAATTGAGGGTTGAGGAAGTCAAAAACCTACCCCTAGATGGTTATCAAGCTATGTTAAATACCAGACCACTAGGAGGAGAAAGGGTTCCATTCTATGTTATAGTATTTTGTTCCATAGCATAGCAGAACAACTGGGAGTGGGAAATTAGAGAGCATAACAGAGGAGGTTGATGTTCTATAGTAGCGTAAAAGGCCATAGGTATCAGGTGACTCCATAGAGAGTGCCTTCTCCTTTGTACTTACATCATATTTCATACCAGAAAAAAGAGAGCAGAGCAGCCTCACCTTCTAGCTGGGTTTTCTCCCATAAGGGATTCCCAGATAAAATCTTTGTGTTATTTTGTGGATGGTTTCTGATTGTATTTTATGTTCTCTATTTTCCGCATTTTATCTATTTCATGCATAAGCATAAAATCAATAACTAAATATTTTGGAGTGTAAAGGAATTTAACCTTGATATTGTAGATTTCAGTTTTATTTACCAGATTTTATGTGACAAACTGTTCCAGTGGAATATCCACGGTAGTTTATAGATCACCAAGTTTAGTAAACTATATCATGAGCTTTCATTCCTAGAAAATAGGATCTAACCCCTCCTCAAATGCACTTTTATTCCTTGAAATAAGAATTAGCTCCTAGAAAATAGAATCCCGCCCTACAATGGTGGAGAGAAGCACTCCAATCCCTAGAAAAGTGGAATTATCTTAAGATAACTTCATCGAATTTAGGTATGAATCTCAAGTGTTCTCTAGGGGAGAGAAAAATATACATGTGAGGGAAAATGATGCATGTACACCAACAAGATATAGGGATCATTGAAAAAGAAAGTGATAACATAGTTATGGTTAGATTAAAAGACAACTATAGATTGATGAAGAAGAAAAAAATTACGTATGAAGAAGTATAATGAGGGATTAAATGGTTAATGAAGAGGAGAAGAAATGTTAAGAGATTTTAAGAAGATTTGGGGCCAAGGAGTGGTGATGGTTATTGGCGAATATGATGAATGATGGGTTAATTCCAAGAATGGATAAGTTTGTAACCATCTTGTTTGTTAAATTTGTTAGATTTTTTTTCAATTTATGGGGCTCTCCTAATGACTTGAGAGGTATAGTGGGGTGTAGGTGCAAGGATTTTGGTGTGATTAAAGCAAATAAAGAGTTTGGTGTTGTGGAAATGTTCGACAATATCATATTTAGTATTATGATTATGAAGAATATCAAGTATATGTTCTTTGAGGTGAGCTTAGATAGATCTTCCAATTTGGTTGATATAGTATTTACCGCAAGAGTAGAGGATTTGGTCAACACCTTGAGATGAAAGAGGGTTAGATTTATCTTCGATGCTTCTAAAAATTTACTTGAGAGTTTTGTGAGGTTTGAAGTAAGTCATGATGTTGTTTTTAGCTAAGATTTTAGAAATGTGATTAGTTATTCTATGAATATAAGGGAGAGAATTTATCCTTAGGGGGAGAGGTAGGGATGGGCTCAAATAATGAAATGATGGACTAATGGCCATGGGACCAAATGAAAAAGATGTCATCAATTAATTGAAACCAATATTTAAGTTTAAAATAGAAACTGGTAAGGGATATACATTCAAATTATTCCATAAAAATGTTTTTCAATACAGGAAATAAAACTGAATAAAATTTTATCTCTAAAATTTATTTTTAAAACGAAATAAAATAATAATAATCTCTATAATTTATCTTTGAAATTCAATAAAGTAATGGTTAGACAAATTTTAATGAGAATTAGGTTGAATATCAATTTACTTTGAAACAAAGTCCAAGACTTCCTTACCTCTTTAATGTAGTATTAATTAACTTATGGATACTCTCTTTATCTTAAGGCTCGCTCAATCTTTTATATTTAATTATTTTTACTCACAATAATCCTCTTTTGAATTACTTTATTCCCTCTTTTTTGTTTCCTTCCCATTATTTAATTAAAACCTTTTATAAATTTTTTTTCTAATTATGATATTTATTGAATATTCTAATTAATTAATTAACTATTTAGTGAATTCCACATTTTGACCTTTGACCACTCCTACCCTTTGATATTGGTGACTCAATTCCCCTCTTTGCATTATTTATGTTATTTTATTAACGGTTAATTCCTATTTGGTTTCACTAGGACTTTAAGCTTTTTTTTTTCGAATCCCTTAATGATGTTGAAATGTGCACGGGAACATTGAGATATTTCTAAACTTTTATACAATTTTCATATTTAAAAAAAAATTACCACAATTGTGAAAATATGCATTCTCAAAATATTACTATATTTTAGATTGAATCTTTTTATTGTATTTAGTCTTCTAGTATAATATGATGATACTGTTTAACATCCACTAAGATCAAATTTGGTCTATTGAACCTTAATAAAGGTAAGGAATTACTTGATTTGCTTTAAAAAAAAAAATGTGCTCGAAAAGTTTTAAGAGAAGTGTTCCTAAATCACCATAGTTTTGTTGAGTTAAAAGTTATGAATGTCAATATTGTAACAAATATTTTAAAAGTATGATATTATGTGGGTGTAAGCAGGACACTATAAGAGAAATTTATTTTCATCTTCAACCATCTTAGTGTCACAAAATGAGAAAAATTTTCATCCCACAGCATTCTAGGAATTGTCCAACACTCACTTTCACTATGGAGCTCATGAGAGTTTGTTCTTATTTTAGCAATGTTGATTTTATTCTTTACACTAGTCAAAATAGAGAGATACTTTTGATTTCTATATTAGGATTGATCACCTCCTTATAGTATCTTAATTTTATTTTATGCTCTAATTCTTTATCCCACCATAATTTCTCCTTAAATTTAGATGTAACAATATTTGTATAATATTGTTATTCTGCAGAGTGACCTCTTCCTTTGTTCACCAATGATTTAACCAATACTTGACATCTTTACGTCGGCCTTGCTTGAGCCATAAATGGTTTTACCTAAAGTTTGAAGCAATCTTAGGAAGCCTCTTGTCTTCCATGTGGTTTGTCTTGTTTGTGTACATTAGGTACTTAATCATAGTCGTTCTCTCAATGGAGGAAATACTCACTTATATGAGGAGGATAGGATAGGGTGTATTTTCTTTAATATTGAGATTATATGTTATAAAACCTTTTTGAATTTGCTCTATCATTTTTCATGATTTTATAGAGATGTTGCAACCCCAAACTTTACAACCATATAAGATAACATGAATGATGAGAGTCTCAAAGAGGAGTTTTTTCTTATCCTATAGTGAAAGGTCCATTGATTTACAACTATCTTCAAGTTCATAACCCTAGTTCCAGTTAATCTTGTGATGAAGATCGATTCCAATATGTTTTTATGAATTCACTTCCTCGAAGTTGTTGTTGTTGTCATACATTCAATTAGAGTAGGCGATCTTTTTGGAATTAATTATCATAATATTCATTTTTTCAGTGTTAATAGACATACCCACACTAGAGCATAAATTCTTGAGAAGTTTATTTTTTTTAGATCATAGGGACTCCTCACCATAATAACAATATCATCAACATAAGTTAGAAGGATGACAATTATACTAGCTAGAGTCATGTCAACACAACGTGTTTTTTCCACACAACCCTCTAACTTGTGAATGTATATGCTAGAAAGGGTAGAGGACAAGGGGACAACCTTGCTTATCTCTTGTATTACAATTAATTCCTTCTGACCAACCCACAATATTCCTAAACTTGACAATAACATTCATGTACAATCTTATCTTAGTATCTCAACTCAAAAGAGACTTTTAGCTCTTCTAATCTATTCCAAAATTTAGTATGAGGCATTGTGTCAAAAAAAATTCTAAAGTCAAGGAAACAACATAAGATTGGTTTTTTTATTGCAACACTTCTTTACAATGATCCCAAGTCTAGCAAGGTGGTTTATAATTGAATGATAGGTACTAAATTTGTTTTGGCCTTTAACTCTTTTCATATGACTTAAGTTAATCTTCTTTTCCAAAATAATTCCATATAATTTGGCTAAAAAGGGACTAATCATAATAGTCATAAAATTAGAGGGATTATTTTTATCCCCACTTTGAAAATGAGGCTTTGAGTACATGGCTTAGAAAATCTCTTCTTGAATACTAAATTGAAGAGTGTGTGGATATGAGGGATGAGTACCCTTCAATTTTTAAGATTTTTGCTTGATATTATAAAACCAAATGCTACCAACTATCACATCAATATTAATGGTTAAAAATATGTGTTTCCTCATAAAAGATCACAAGTTCAAATGCATAAGATATGTGACTTGAGGATGACCTTAAAAATAAAAATAAATTACTATTACTTTGATAACTTTGTTATTACTTTGATAGCTTTGTTTGGATTTATAATATAAACAACACATACAATATCTTCCCCTTCAAAAACAATTTTAAAGTAACATTTTTAAATATATCATTTGATTTTTGATGTTATCATTCAATATTTTTCCTTGAGCGAAAAAGAGCAGACAACCAACCCTCTCGAGGTACTGGAGATAAACTATTAATGTTATTGTCAACAATTAAATAGTATAGCTTTCTGTTTAGGGTCCACAGGGCACCTTTTCAGTCAAATCAAACATGTAAACTGTTGCACATGAAAATTATAGCTTGTGAAAAGCTTTGAAAAAATTAATACCCATAAAAATTAAACTATTCATATCATGTATTCTTTATGTTACGATAGCACAGTTCATTGCATGATATAATCCAACGGCTTTGAAATGATTGTTTGAAGTACTTTTTAAAACTTGTATTTTAGCCTGCAAAATTATTGTCGCCAAAGCCCTCACACCAGGTTTTCATCATGTTTATTCCACAAACGGAATGACTGGTAGTTGAGTATTGAATGGCAGTTTCACAGGTAGCACATGCTTTTGTGGATAGCATTGTGCTCTACAATTATAAGGATGAACGATTTTTTTTTTTATATTCATTGTGTATACACTGTATAGTGATTCTGATTATTGCTCTAGTTTTGCGTTTCGTTTGCGTTTCGTTACAGTTCTTGTTAATTGTAATTCTGGGTCAAGATGGACGCTCGAAGTTGTCAGGAAATGTCCTACTATGAAATCATTCAGACGCGCAATGATTAAAAGGCTGTTTGTATGCCTGGTTTGTATATCATATAACCCTTTCACTAAATTTTTTTTTTTTTGGTATCATTCTGGTCTGTAGATCTGATGTTTGATGTGGAATATGGATTACATTGCAGTATTTTCACCATGTGTTGTTGCTGTTGCTGTTTCAAGACCTGCGAGTGTTGCTTGGATATAGTCTGTTGTTGCTGCCTTTAACAATGTAGGGAATATGGTAAAGTTCTCTGATATTGATTATAATAATAATCTAATTTTAAAGTGGTATGATGGATTTCTATATTATTATTATTATTTATGTGATTTCTTTTTGTAAAAACTTGTAGGTATTATTAATAAATTCTCATCTTTATGCAACCGAATCTTAAAAACAAAGTGGAAAAATCAGTGAATTTGTTAATAAATTCTCATTTTTATGCAACCGAATCTTAAAAACAAAGTGGAAAAATCAGTGAATTTGCTGTGTTGTAAGTGTATCCATCCTTTGAATTATCTTTTCATTGTAAAAACTGGTGGGAATTATTAATAAAAATCTCATCTCTATCTGGCCTGTAAACAAAGTGGAAAAATCAGTAAATTTGCTGTGTTGTAAGTATATGATTTGTCAAGAGCTATGTGTTTGTAATCTGCAATTATTATTATTATTATTTATGTGATTTCTTTTCTTATTTGATGTTGTTTCATTGTAAAAGCTTGTGGGTATTATTAATAAAATTTTCATCTCTATGTCTAGGAAATTTAAAAACAAAGTGGAAAAGTCAGTGAATTTGCTGTGTTGTAAGTGTATTTAATCTTAAATACTGGAATCTACAATTTCATTAATCTTCCTTTGAATAGTTGTTTTATTATAAAAACTTGTGGAATCTCAACCACTGAAATTTACAATTTCATCCATCCTTTAAATTGTTGTTTCATTGTAAAAGTTTGTGCTTATTATTAACAAAATTCTCATCTCTATGCTGTCGATTTTCAGAAACAAAGTAGAAAAGTCACTGAATTTGCTGCCTTGTAAGTGTATGATTGGTCAAGAGCTATGTATTTTCCATCTGCTATTATTATTATTTATGTGATTTCTTTTCCTATCTGATGTTGTTTCATTGTTTATGTGATTTATTTTCTTATGTGATGTTGTTTCATTGTAAAAGCTTGTGGGTATTATTGATAAAATTCTCATCTCTATGCCCCAGAATTTTAGAAACAAAGTGGAAAAGTCAATGAATTTGTTGTGTTGTAAGTGTATGTAATCTTAATCACTAAAATCTACAATTCCATTCATCTTCCTTTGAATAGTTATTTTATTGTAAAATTTTGTGGAATCTCAATCCCTGCAATCTACAATTCCATCCATCCTTTAAATTGTTGTTTCATTGTAAAAGCTTGTGCTTATTATTAATAAAATCCTATCTCTATGCTGTTGAATGATTGGTCAAGAGCTATGTGTTTTCCATCTGCTATTATTATTATTTATGTGATTTCTTTTCTTATCCGATGTTGTTTCATTGTTTATGTGATTTCTTTCTTATTTGATGTTGTTTCATTGTAAAAGCTTGTGGGCATTATTAATAAAATTCGCATCTCTATGCCCGCCATTCTTAGAAACAAAGTGGAAAATTGAATTTGATGTGTTGTGTGTATGATGGTCAAGAGCTATGGTTTACTTGAGAGACTTTGAACAGGAAAATCTCTTATATTAAAAAAATCTTTGATTTTGTTACTTTATTTTATGCTAGTATGTAAAATATGTTACAAATTTGTAGTACATTCAAGTACAAAGGAATTCACTACTAATTTCAATTGGGTTTTGTTTTTTAGTATACAGAATTTTTTTCTGTATTCAGAAATGGATTTTAAATAACAAAAAATAGTGATTTTGTGCAAATTATATCTCTCCATTTTAGTGAAAAAAATCATTCAAAAGAACAGTTAGACAAAACCATTGCAATTTAGCAATAATGTCATTTCTTACTTTTATTTTTTATTGGAATAAATTTATAAGCTCCACTTTTCATAGAATATTTTGGAGTGTTTTTTTAAATAAATGTTTTATTAAATTAATTTGAAATTTAAATGTTTTATTTTTTCATTTTTTATCATTTTAATTCAGTAAATCAATTAATGGAAAAATCACAATTTTACATTACTTAAATTACTTAAATTATGTGTTTGAATGATTCAACACTCTCAAAAACCTTCACAACACTGAAATCTACAATTACATCCATTTTTTGAATTTCTGTCAAGATTTTAAACAAACTCTTCTAAAAAAAATACCATAATATACTATTTCATTTAGAATTATTGTTTTTATTAATTTGAAAAATAAAGTTTAACCAATATATTTCCAATTCTTTTAAAATTTGATCATAATTTTTTAAACAAAACATTTTGTTATTTTTATTTATCAAAATATATAATAATTTAATTTAAAATATTTAAATATTATATTAGTTAAAACATTAATTTTTATATTTATTATTATATTAGAAGTATATAATATTTTATTATTTATTTTTTCATTTAAATAATTTATTTTCTAAAAAAAAATAATATACATAGAAAAAAAAAATAAAAAGGAAAGATAAATATACCCATACTCCCAATATTATACGTATTTGATATTAAAACGTTGTAAAAAAATTAAACGTTTTAATCTTTACACATGGTTATTTGTAAAAACAAAAAATAAGCTACATTTATAGATTAAGATATTAATTTATATTTTTGATTTTGTAAAAAAATTATATGACTTAATTTATATCTTATATCTTATGCTGGGTTCACGTTAAATATGACTTGTACTTCGTCGGCCGAGACGGAAGAAATTATATATACAGAGAGAAAAGAGTTAAAAGTTGGTTTGTGCAATAATGTAAAAGTATTTTTCGTTAAGAAGTCATGCATACATTTGACTTCGTAGATATAGCATTGTTGTGTGGTTTTGAAGACGAGGGATCATAAGATAATTATGTTGGACTTTTTCATATGATTTCGGTGCATTGATTTATAAATGGAGAGAATATAATGAGACATTTTTGTTTAGAACTATAAATGTAAGAAAGCTCACAGTTGATACATTTAGAGAATGTAATGAGACATTTTTGTTTAGAATTATAAATGTAAGAAAG
>ML818920.1:64109-99203 GCA_009831015.1 Picea engelmannii | reverse complement strand
ATATACATTGTTTTATCTTTTGCATTTACACATTCTTTTTGTTTTATCTTTTGCGATTGTGCTTCTGAGATTTTGAAATATTGTGTTTAGCAAGACAATGGTTGACCTCAAATCATGCGACATAGCGAACTCTTTTCCTAACTCATCGCTCACATACAAACACAAGAAACGTTGAGGAGCCTACGGTTGTTTCAAGAAATTCTTTATCTAACTTCTGCAGATGAACAACTTTAGAGAAATGCGGAAGTGTATGCTTAGTGGTCTGGTAAAAACCTTAAGGGAAATATGGTAATTTGGAAGGGACTACATTCACCTCAAAGACAGAGCTAGTAAGTTTCACCTTAACCATATCATCTTGCAAATAATAGACATCCTCCTCTCCCGCTCGCTCAGAGCATTCTGCTGAAATAAAAGTCAATTATATCAAATGAGTGCCCAATGGAAGAGGATATGCAGATATCTCTGTCGGGGATATTGATGCTCGCTGGCAGCGGAGCAATGTATGTGATGTCGATTTGACTCCGTTGGGGCTATGGACGCTCACTGGTTGTGGAGCAACATCGTAGACAATGAATAGGGGTAACTAAAATTCCTACTGCCAGTGAATGATTTACTGGAATATTTTCAAAAGGGGGCATGAGTAAAAGTTACAGGAAAAGAAGGTGGAATAAAGGTCAAAAACCCCACAGGCAGGCCCAGATGCATCAACCGCAGAAATTCAAAATGCAAGGGTAAAAGAGGCTCTGATGAAAACCAGTTAGGTCCCTAATCATCTTTCGCATCAGCCGAGCCCAAGGAAGGAACAGAGTTTCTTCCTTCACCCAGTAAGTCTCCATTTGTTGAGAACTCAACACACCCTATAAATCCTATCTCAAATTTTCACTTTTTGGGTACCACTTGATTTTGTGTTGTCTGAATTCGATTTTTGTTTCATAAATGTTTTGACTTTTCTTGTTCTCTTAATGCTCATTATCTATTCAGTTTTTTTTAACCTTATGAAAATCCATGAATTAAAAGGGCCTAACACTTAAGAAAGGAATCAACATCCAAAACACTTCACCCAACGCGCTGAAGATTCGGCATCGAAAGGAATTAAGAGGTGAAAAGGAAACACTCGGAAAATCTCAATCGTCGAGCATCGATCTTCATCGGTATTGGCGAAAGGGAAGTTTTGTTTCATGACAAGTATCACACACGGATTTCGTCGATAGTTGATCCCCTTCGGCATCGGTAAAAGGAAAAGGGAGTGAACGTTAAGGACAAAGGAAACGATATCGCCGATAGTCATACCCGACATCAAATGCGTGCATGATTGGATGTGGAGAAGAACTATTTCTTATTTTGTCTCATGAATGAATGTTGTAACGATTAAGAGTTGCTAAATCTGTTGATAAGTTATCTGATGCAATGTTTTACTGTTCGTTTCTTTAATGATGAATATTAGTCGTTGTGTTATTATGTGATTGATGATTAAAGTTGAGTGAATTATTTTACTTTCTATTGTTTATCGCATGCATGTTTTTTCTTCTGATATATTGTATCTCAACCAGTAATTGAATACTCGCACGGTTAACTTATTAGTACTAGGCATGTGGAAGACGATCATTGTATGCATGCTAGAGTAATGGTTATCTCAAGCTTAGCCTCCTCTCCAGTATTTAATTATGTTCCCACTTTATCACTTAGTTGGTTTATACCGGCTTCATCTTATATCAGTCCCACCTAAGAAAAAATTAAAAAAAGAGAACGTCTGAGCTGAAGGAGAGATCCTTCACAAGAAAAACGTAAAGCCCATCGATTATTTTGGCTGGATTGCGAGATCTGGAGAACCATTCCACTATTAAACATTGCAGAGTTTAATTGGGCCTCGGCGACGGGTTTGGTTCCTATTGTTGAGTTAAAGGGGATTTAGGACCCTTCAACACTACCCTGCCTATGAAAAGGAGCTCTTTGTATTGGTGCAATATATTAAAAAGTGGAAGCACTTTCTGATGGGAAAGGAGACCATCATCCACACAGATCGCCAGTCGCTCCAGTATTTGTAGGCCCAGAGTGAGTTACAACAAGCCAGGCACTACAAATGGAAGGGGTTCTTATAGCAATTTCATATAGTCATCAAGTATAAGAATGGTAGCACAAATAATTTGGAAGACATGCTTTCATGGCCACCCACATTCAATATGACAGCTTTGGGAACTTTGATGCACATGGAGCCTTTTACCCATGGTGCATACAAACGGAAATACACAGAAGATGAGGACTTCAAAGAGGTGTTTCGATAGCTACAAGGACAAATACATATAGAGGAAGGTGACAGCAAGGTTGACTATCATTTCCAGAATGGTTTACTCTACAATCTCGACAAGCTTTGTGTCCCTAAAAGAGGCTCAAACCTCCAAGGTTACAGGACATTTTTTTGTTAGAAAGAAAGTTTCCAATTTTCAAAGGTGTGTGTACTAGCCCAAAAGGAAAGAAGATATAGCATAGTATATTATAGGATGTATACTTTGTTGTACCAGCAAGCCCAATAATAGGAAGCAAGGACTATACCATCCCTTACCTATAACCACTCGACCTTGGGAAAGCATTTCCATGGATTGTTTGGGAGGTTTACCAACCACGCATAAGGGACATGACTATTTTTTTGGTAGTTGACGGGTTCAGCAAAAATGTGCATTTTCGTGCCTTGTAAAAATACCATCAAGGGAGGGGACCCAGTAAACTTATTCTTTGAACAGGTTTGGGTACACGTTGGGATACCAAGGAGCATCATCTTAGATAGGGATACCAGATTTCTTAGTGCATTTTGGAATACATCATGGAAGAATATGGGCACTAAGTTGAATAAGTCTACAACATTCCATTCACAAACAGATGGGCAGACAGAATTAGTCAAGAGGACTTTGGTGCAGCTTTTGATGGGTTAAAATCAGAAGCATTCGAAGAATTAGGATGAAAATATGATCTATATGCAACACTCTTATAACAGAGCAATCCACACTTCTACTAGTAAGTCACCTTTTGAAATTTTCTTTGGATATTTTCCACCTTCACCCTTAGATGTTGTGTATGCACAGCAAGGAGGGGTGAGGGAGTACCTCACAGGAAATGTATTAAAAGTAGAAAATTTTGTTGAGAATATCAGGTAAATCCATTTGCAAGTACAGGAGACATTGAAGAAGTCACAGGAAAATTACAAGGCTAGACATGACTAGCACATAACAGAGAGAACATTTAGAGTGGGAGACAAAGTATGGTTCCAATTGAATAAGGAAAGGTTATGGGGACCTATTAAGAAGATAAAGGATCTGTGATATGGTCCTTTTGAGGTATTGGAATAGGTGGGAGATAATTCCTACATAAACATTCTACCCCCATACATGTTCATTTACTCACTAATGAATGTGGAGAATATAAAACTCTATGAGCCTTCCACGTTGGATCAGAAGGAGGAGTAGGTCCTACCTTTCATAGAGGACTTAGCACCAGATGCTCAGGAAGAGTTAGTAGAGGACATTGTTTTGCAGAAGCAGTCCAATACTACAAGACAAGGGAATCATGACCTTTGGTATATTGGGTTGAAAGGACAACTTCCAAGAAAATAAAAATTGCACTCCAGGGAGAAGGTAGAGGAAAAAATTACTCACCTCGTTTAATAAATATTGTGGGGACCAAAAGCCTCCCTAAATGGGAAGCTATGATCCAGATTGGATCATTATATTATTTTTCATCTATCTCGATACTTTTAGAGTGGAAAAAATTGGAAGAATCAGCTAACAAAGCCATTTTAGTTGTAGGTCCCAGTTTGGAAAATTGGGGTAAGGAACTTTCCAAGGCCATTTTGAGGCATCAAACTACATTTTTTGGGTTTAAAAATTTCCCAATGCTTCTTTCTCCATGGCGTTATTATACACATTAAGACCTTTCCAACAGTGCAAAAAATCACGTCAATCAGAGCTCAAATGGAAAATTTATGCCTCCCACAAGTTGACCTATTGTGTTGACCACCATGGTACGAGAGGATTCCACATCAACCCCCGTTACTCACACTTATGGGGCTAGCCAAGTATGTAATTTCAATAATATTCTAGAAGTTTCAAATTCTATCACAATTGGTGGTTGAGAAAGTCAAAAACCTACCCCTATATGGCTATCGGGCTATGTTAAATATCGGACCACTGTTAGGAGAAGGGGTTCCATTGTATGTTATTGTATTGTGTTCCATAGCAGAGCATAACAACGGATAATGGGAAAGAAGAGAGAATAATAGAGGGGGTTAATGTTATATAGTAGCCTAATAGGTTAAAGGTATCATGTAACTCCATAGAGAGTGCCTTGTCCTTTGTACTTGCATTATTTCCATACCAGAGAAAAGAGAGCAGAGCAGCCTCACCTTCTAGATGGGTTTTCTCCCATAAGGGTTTCCCAGAGCAAATATTTTTGTTATTTTGTGGATGGTGTGTGATTTCATTTTATTTTTCTCTATCTTCTGCATTTTATCTATGTCATGCATAAGCATAAAATCAATGACCAAATCTTCTGGAATCTAAAGGAATTTAACCTTCATAGTGTAGATTTCAGTTTTATTTATCAAATCTGTTGTGACAAATTTTTCCAGTGGAATATCCATGGTAGTTTACATATCAAAAGGTGTAATGGGTGTGATTTTTTTCTAGGAGATGACTCGAGTGCCAAAATATTAGGACGAGGAAGAGTCAAGTTGAAGCTCATGGATGGTAGGAATAGAACACTCCCTGGTGTTCTACACATGTCATGATTGGCCAGGAATTTGATTTACGTAAGCAAGATGGACGATGTAGGTGTAAAATTAGTGTTTGGAAAGGAAAATTGTTGGATGGTTCGAGGAGTAATGGTGTTCTTGAGGGGAGTTTGGATCGGAACTATGTATAGGTTGATGGGAAGCACTATTAGTGACAAGTGCAACAATTTCAGTGTTTGTGAGATGGCAGATGGAGAAGGAAAAACTATTGCAATCTCTGGAGAAAAGAATATGTTGGGGAATCAAAGACTGAGTCATATCAGAGAGAATGGGATTCAAGTACCACATGGAAAAGGTATGGTTGAAGGTATGTCAATTTTCTCTTTGGATCTTGATTTATATGAACATTGCTTGTATGGGAAGCATAATCGAGTAAGATTCTCCTTTGGTGCTACGAGGGCAAGGGGAATTTTATAGTTCATTCACAGTGATGTGTTTGGACCTGTGACGACTCCATCGCTAGGTAAATCCTTTTTGTATGTCTCATTTATAGATGAATTCTCAAGGAATACGTGGATTTATTTCCTCGAGAAGAAATATGAAATATTTGACAAATTTAAAGAGTTTAAGGCTCTTGTGGAAATTCAGACATAGAAAAAAATTAAGGTGTTGAGGATGGATAATAGTGAAGAATTTTGCAGGAATGAGTTTGAGGAATTATGTAAGAAATGTGGTATAGAAAGGAAAAATACTACTCCATACACACCTTATCATAATGGAATTGTAGAAAGGATGAGCATGACACTGATGGAAAGAGCAAGGATCATGCTCAGTGGTGTCGGGTTGGGACAGGAATTCTGGGCAAAGAAATTGGACATTGCATGTTACATTGTAAATCAACTGCCCTCATCAGCGTTGAATTACATGACTCCACATGAGGTATGGACTGGTAAGAAACCCTATATGACACGTCTCAGGGTTTTTGGTTTTGATGCTTATGTACACATTCCATAGGAAAATGGGAGTAAGTTGGATAAAAAGGATGCAAAGTGTATCTTTATTATATATAAAGATGGTTTGAAAGGTTATAATATTTGGAACCTAGAAACTAAGAAGGTAGTGTATAGTCAAGATGTGGTATTTAGAAAAATCAAAGATGTTGTCAAATAGCAAGTCCTACCAAGGGAGGAAGAACCATAGAAAATATAGTTTAAATTGAAGGATAATGAATTAGACTCTACAGAAGAAGAAGAGCCACATACTCCAATATTGAGGAGAACGGTTCGGGAAAGAAGGAAACCGGAAAGGTTTATTACTAATGATGATCCTAGAACTATTAGGGAGGAAGTGAATTCATAGGATGGCAAACTCTAAAGAAAACTATGGTTGAATAAATGGCATCCTTGGACAAGAGTGAGGCTTCGGATCTAGTGGAGTTACTGACTGGAAGAAATCCCATTGGAAACAAACGGGTGTTTAAGAAGAATTTGAATGCAGAAGGAAAAGTGGAGAAATGCAAAGCTCAGTTAGTAGCAAAAGGTTATTCCTAGGTAGAGGGAATTGACTTTGGTGAAATGTTTTCTCTTGTTTCCAAGTTAACTTCAATTAGATTTATTTTATCTGTTGTTGCTACTTTTGATTTTGAAGTAGAAAATATGGATGTGAAGACAACATTCCTACATGGGGATCTGGAAGAAGAATTATACATGAAGCATCGATAAGGATTTGCAATGAAGGGAAATAAAGAGTTGGTATGAAAGATGAAAAAATCAGTGTATGTGTTAAAGCAATTACCAAGAATGTGGTATCCAAAATTTGATATTTATATATTGGGACTTGGATTCACAAGAAGCAAAGTCGATCACTGTGTGTATTTCAAATTAATAGATAATCATATTATTTATTTGGTCTTGTATGTGGATGATATGTTGTTGATAGGAAACAACAAGGAAATTATATAGGATGTGAAAAATCAGTGGTCCTCTAAATTTGACATGAAAAATCTTGGTGCTACAAAAAAAAAAGGGGGCAAGGAAATTAAAAGAAATCAGGCAAACAGGAAAATTTGGTTGAACCAGAGAAAATATGTTGAGTCAATATTGTGGAGGTTTAATATGCAGGAATGTAAACCTATCAAGGTCCCTATTCATGTAGGTGTAAATTTATTCACAGATCAATATATGAAGACACCGGAAGAGGAAGATGACATGTCCCATGTTCCATATGCTAGTGTGGTTGGAAGTTTTATGTATGCAATGGTATGTCCTAGACCATACATTGCACATACAATGGGATTTTTGAGAGGGTAAATGTCAAAACCAAGGAAGGAGCATTGGGAAATAGTAAAAATTGTTTCCGGGTATTTCTGTGGCACTACTACTAATGGATTATGTTTCCAAGGAAGACTAGGATTGGACATATTTGTGGACATAAATGGATTTGTTTATGCAGACTGGGTTGGAGATCTAGATCGTGGAATATATATAAGTGGGTATGTGTTTAACCTATTAAGAGGAGCAATCAGTTGGATGAGAAAAATGCAGTTTGTAGTGGCACTGTCAACTACAAAAGTTGAATGCATGGCAACCACTCATCCAAGCAAGGAAGAAATATTGCTACAAAGATTATGTTCAGGTATTGGGTTGGTACAGCAAGCAATAAGAATAGATTGTGACAATCAGAGTGAAATCTTCCTGTTGAGGAACGCAACTTATCATTCTAAGACAAAGCATATCGATGTTCAATATCATTTTGTTAGAGACATTATTGAAGAGAAGAAGGTGTCATTGGTGAAGGTGGAAACTTTGGAGAATGTCGCAAACTCATTAACAAAGTATGTCAGCACTGAGAATTTCTCTTGGTGTAGAGAATCAATGGGAATCTTTGCCTTGGATTATTGATCATGAAAGCGTGTGACCCCTATATGCAAAGAAAACAACAAGTGCGAGAATGTTGGGTATGTATTATATTTGTTTCCCGATTGTGGGTCCCCTTATTAGGGGTTTCAGGAGAGGAGTCCTCGGAAAAAAAAGGGGGTTTATTCATCAAACTTTTGGGTTGTATTTCGCCTTTGGCAGGGGAGGTTTTTCACCTTTGGCGGTTTAGTGGTGCATGGTATTTCAGCCCATGGTTTTCTAATTTTGGTTAAGGAATTAAGGTTTTAATCTAATCTGGGTCAATGAATTTGGGGTTTTTGGGATGTCGTGGGATTCTATATATTGTATTGTAAATAATGAAGTTTCATTATAAAATAGAATTAGAGGTGTGGCTCTAAAACAGGTTGTTGGTTTTCTCGGTTGATTTTCCAAAATAATTTTCTGTGTGTGTGTGTGATTGCAATTGTTTTCTTTTATATGTTAAGAATCTATGTGTGCATTACATTATTGTAAAAGGTTTAAAACTTACAACTCATAACCCTAAAGAACTACTTATACAATGCATAATGTTTATTCTTAACTATGGAAAAATCCTAACTAACTTAATTGGATTCATAAATACAATCATTGCATATTACAAGTACTCGTCGACTTAAACCAACGAGAATCTCTTCCATCTTCAATGCAACTAATTATTAAATTATTAATCCATGTGGCAATTAGCTAACAATGTCCATGTACCACGTTATCTTCCTTCTTCCCACTCTACATGATTTTCCAAAAATAAAGGGCTAATGATACCTACACTTATGAAAAATAACATATGATGCAATTTTGACATAATTGAGTGTTTCTCCATTAAGTGTTTCTCCCCCACTAACCTTTCACTTAACTTTAACCTTTCACGTTATTTTTCTCTTCTATTACTTCTTTATTTTCTCATAAAATTTACTTTGAGACATTAATGTGTGTTTTCTTTATTTTACTTTTATTGCCTTTAAATCTATTTTGAAAAGACAATTCCCAAACAAACAAAAAAATCTGTTATTAAAATTTTATATCATTAAAACATAATTATGTTGAAAGACGTACACCTATTGACAATGGACACATTTAATATGTTTTTAGTACTTAATCAGTTTTGTATGGACAAGATTAAATATTGTTGGAATATTCTTAGTCGTTCCAATAAATCAATGGTTGTGATTTCAACCACTAACTTCCTCACTATTATAAAGACATTCGTTTACATGTTTATTTTTTTACTTTTACTTAATCATATTTAAAATTTATTATGATGGCTAGTTGGTTGCCACCTCTGAATGATTAAGGTTTCATTTTCTAAAGAGCCCAAGTTTACCAGCCACGATTTTTACTCCAACTATTATTTACTGGGCGGGATTTTGCTGCCTGGAGCTCTTACCGCGTCGTATTACCGCCTGGAGCTCTTACCACGTCGTATTACCGCGTCGGTTATTTAATGCACAGGGTTATGCGGTTATTTAATGCCCAAAACTCGGTTATTTTGGCGTTCACCAGCCACAAGTGACTTGTGGTTGTGCTAATTTTTAACACCACCACCTTCATCATATTTTATCTTATAATTTTTCTTTGTTATTTAACTTCTTGATAAATATTTTTTCTTAATACCAAATCAAATGAAACACGTTTCACTTTCTCATTCTCCGAAAAATAATATATTTTCCTTTAACTTATTAAATGCTACCATGCCATATCTTGTCATTAATGTAACTTCATCCTATTCATTTAGGAACATAAACCAATTCATCCTATTCATTGGTGATGATGTAACTTGGTGCACTTCATCCTATTCATTTAGGAACATAAACAAAAATATATATATATATCATATGCGTTGTTGTCAAAAAAAAAAAAAAAAAAATTAAATAAATAAAATAAAATAAAAAAATATATCAAGCACCTTCAAAGCTCTCAACTAGCATAGCATAAAATAACAAATTACATGTTCTCCTTCCATTATCCTTTTGATTTTAATTTGCCTTGGCCACGTTAGTCGAAAATTTCCTTTATTTAGAATGCAATCTCATGTCACAGTATTTCTTTCTACGCTCCTTTTCATGATACCATGGCTTGCCACAATAACTACACCATTAAATTTCTTTATTTTAAATCTTCATTTCTATGGCTTGCCACAATAACTACACCATTAAATTTAATTTTTTTTAAATCTTCATTTATTTATTTGGTTAATAACCTTCATTAAAATTTATCTCATTTTTTAAATTTTGTTAATAACCTTCATTAAAATTATCTTCATTTCTTTATTTTGTTAATAACTGTGATTGAAAATGTCTTGATTGATTTGTTTTAAAAGTGTTATTATCACACATATCTTTAATTAATGACTCACTTTCTTCTTGTTAGAATATATAATAACTATTTGTATTATGTGTACTCATATATTTGGATGTGATTATTATTGGTTATCTACCTAGACTGTTTGGTTAGATCTAGATAGTTGTGAGAGAGATTATCTCCAACAAAGAATCCTAAAATGATGTGAGGTTGAGATATTTGTTCAACCATGAAGATTGCATCATGTTGTATTTATATGCATCTTTACATTAATTCAAGAGTGTGTTTGACTTATTGTTAAGAGTCCTAAAATGGTGTGAGTTTGAGATATTTGATCAACCATGAAGATTGCATCGTGTTGTATTTATATGCATCTTTACATTAATTCAAGAGTGTGTTTTACTTATTGTTTTGGTGTGTAATACTCTACTCTCGCATTTTATTATGGTATTAGAGCGGGACTGGGCATAACTCCCTTGCGGGATTGCCCAGGAACATGAGGAGAGTAGAGTAGATAGTTTGAGACCGAATTGTTGTGTCATGAGCATATGTTTGTCCATTAATTTATCATATTGTGGTAGTGGTTAAGAAGCGTCCCTCGGTAGCAGTGGGATGGCGATGCCCATGGAGGTGGCACCCTTCTAATTTATTTGGATGCTTAGTGATGCCAGCATTTGACATCCGTCACAAGCAGCCACCATCAGAGTTTGCACCTTGTAAATGTGATTCGTAGCAGAGGAGTTGCATTGATGCGATGCCGTTGGAGAATGGGTGATATATACAGAACATATTAATTTTCATCCACATGCAATAATCAGTGAAGCGGATGCATGGAAGAAATTGTGTGTACAGGAAAGGAGAATCCTTGTTGATGCCCTAAACAAGATTAGAATATATCTGAAGTCAGAAAGTGATCAAGACAATTTTCACAACTTCAATAGAAGTTAATTTGATCGTTGTGTGAAGGGAGACTTCTAGTTCATGGGTTGCACAGGCTAGGAGAAAGTAAACCCATAATCGCCTGATACAAATGGAATTGTAGATTCATAGAATACCACAAAGAGAAGCATGGTTGTCTTAGGTGTTCTTCCTTTTCTGACGAACTAATATGTAATTGAGTGATTTTGAATTATGCCTCTGTTGATTATGTGTATTTTGAAATGCATGTATGTTGTTAATTCAGTAAAGAAGACACGATCTTGAACACATGCCTTCGATCGAGAACAACCTAGTAAATATCAGAGGAGTGAATTGCATCAGATCATGAACAACCCAGTAAATTGATCTAATCAAGACAACTATGCTGGAGTAGATCGGATTCAGTGATTTGTTGACCTGTCATGGTGAATTCTGGATTGACTAAGGTGAAGGTAAAGGAATGATAAATCAGTATCATTTATACATTGTCTTCTTAAAAATGCACTGATAAAATCTTGGTTAAAAGAATGGGATGCTTATATTTATTCTAGTCAACTATTGTCACCAATTTGAGTCTATGTTGGAACTGGCAATTCCAACATTAGACTAATTTGATTAGAAAATGTTTGGAAGAACCATTTAGTACCAGAGAAATTATTATAAATACTACAAAATGAGATGTAAATGGGATTATATTTATGGCAATGTAATGGGATTTGTGAATATTATTGTTACAAAGGAAGATGGTAACCTTTGTGTTGATGTAAAACATTTTTTTAGATGCTTGTTGTACCTGAATTAATGATGCATATGTGATGCAGGGGATGCATGATCGGTTGTACTTGACACCCTGGAGTTTTGGTCCAAGTTGTATTGCCTCGTCATAGGCATGTTAGTTCCCCATGTTTGTTGTAAGCCTTGGTATTCGGGCATACATTTTGTGGTGTGGATTCGCACATAGTTATCCTCTTATGCATAAAGAGTATGTGGATCAAGTTGTGGAATAGACCACTGTGAGAGGTACGGGGGTGACAGGTGTATCCATAGCCTAAGCTTGATGCTGAGTCAGAGAAATTGAATCTTGGATTAAGGGGAGAATGTGAGATGAAATAATCTTGGAATGTAAGGGACCATGTTATGTTAGAGAGAAATTTTAATGCATTGATGAACCATGTAGCTGGAAAGTTTTCCTATAGAACTGGAAAGTACAATGGATGGTACCCATGTATCTCAGTAGATGGATTGCTTTTTATATGTACATCAATGATCAGTTGTTTGCAGTGATCATTTTTCTGCAGGTACAAAACTAAAGAAGAAGCACATAGTAAATAATTCTTAATCAATGAGAAGCAATGGAAGTCTTGTTCCAACAAAGAAGATAACAATGCATGTGGAATTCTTGTAGCAACAACGGAAATTAAATGCTGGTGGAACATGTGTTTATTACAAGTAGTCATTAAGGGGGTGTGTTAGAATATATAATAACTACTTGTATTATGTGTGCTCATATATTTGGATGTGATTATTATTGGTTATCTATGTAGAGTGTCTGGTTAGATCTAAATAGTTGTGAGAGAGATTCTCTCCAACAAAAAGTCCTAAAATGGTGTGAGGTTGAGATATTTGCTCAACCATGAAGATTGCATTGTGTTGTATTTATATGCATCTTTACATTAATTAAAGAATGTGTTTAACTTATTGTTTTGGTGTGTAATACTCTACTCTCACATTTTATTACTTCCACGACCCACTCACCATGACACATCAACTCTACAAAACTATATTTTTTAATTTGCTTGGAAAGGATAAAAAGTTTGAGGTTTCATATATCCTCTACAATATCTTTACAATTTCACTTAAAATTTATATAAATTCATCAAAAGTTTCCTTATTTGGGCTTAAACAAATATCATCAAAATGGGACTTTATCCGCTAAAACACTAGCACCTTTTTCAAAATCCATAGGACCTTTCTTTCATACCAAATGGTGGACTTCAAAAAACTTTGATTAAATGGGCACGTACTTTAGACAACAATTTTTTTTTAAATGCTATATTCTTTATTTCATAAGGATGTCACCGTACACTATGGGAAAATATGTTAAACAAGAGGGTTATCGATTTTAGAACATGTATTTGTAATATGAGATCAAATTAGAGGTAACAAACAAGATATAATCTCTAATTTAATTATCAGTCGCATCCACAAAAAGATAGATATGTATATGCACAATCCTATCATTCATAAAGAAAATGAATTCATGATTGATCCATAAACGAGGGACTTATATCCCACTCACTTCATCAACATGGATCCTATGTGGAATTAACTTTGGGTCTATGTTCATAGTCTTATGTAGAGAATTATGTCTTCAAAATGGATACTAAGCATATGTTCTTTATGCAGGTTTGAGTGTGAAACTACGTTGAAACACTATTCGGGATCGGTGAGATGGTCTATTCTTTAGTTTAACCTGCACATAAGTGACTAGTTGACAATGCCAAATGTTAGCACTCTGTAATTCCCATAGGTTGTTAAGGGAAGAAGAAATTAACAGAGGTAACTTACCAAAACCACTTTCGAAACTGGGATCTAGCCCTGCCAGTTTGAGAGAGGGATCTCTCTATAGGATTTAGATCTGTTTGAGTTTAAGATATTAGGCTAGTTAAAATAATCTGAGTTTGTTGTTTTGTTTATAAATATTGGCTGAAATATTTGCATTAAACATCCATTGGGATATGGGGTATGTATTAAAGATTAAGATCAGATACAGTTTTTATAAGATTTCTTCACGGGGCGAGATAGTGAGAATGTTGGATCTATTAGAATTAAATGTGGTGGAAATATAGAATAGGTGAGAGATTCATCCAAGCAAAGAAGCAATTAAGAATTTATTTACTTAATATCAAATGAATAACATGCAGATCGCTAAAGACCATAAACAAAGTGCACGAGACAAATTATGTTCATTAACTTCCTTTAAACGATTAAAAACAAAAAACAAAATGATCACAGAGTAAGATAAACATTAACAGAGCAAGATAAACATCACCAACATCCAAACGCAAGAATCCTGTGAATCTGTCTTTTTATTATTGGTCGAACTTCTCAAAAATATTACAAAGATAGCTTCTTGCGCGCAAAAATCAACCCTCAATACTTCAAAGTGATAATTATTTATACAACAATTACATCTGATCCTGTCATTAATGACTAGGATATGGTGGAGAAAAAATCTAACTAACTATATTACAAGTGACAAAATAATAGGATTGTTGATGATCTGTTCGAATCCTTGGTGTTGATTCTAAGGAAAGTAGTTGGTGATTCATCACTTTGATTTGACTATTCCTCATGTTGACTCAGATGTCCACATCACCTCTACTCGAGTAAGGCACATAGGTATTCCCATCTCTTTTGACTAGGGATGGAAACCTTGAGTAACCTTCTGTAAGTTTCATCCATCTTTGTGTACTTGGAAAAGGTAGTATTTGTGATGAAAATGTATTTTATCTCGTGTTGGATACTCAGGTCCAATTGTAAAGTTTCTAAGAATGTCGTACTAGTAATTCTCCCTTGTATCCTTGCAAATTTAGAACCATCTTTCGCTACTGCTAGGATCTTCAAATTTAGAACCATCGTTGATCACTAATAATCCTGGAAGTCCCTTCTTGTGAAGTGAGTCAACCTTGTTGAAGAGCCGTTGCACTCCAATATCCATAGTCTGGGCTTTCTCCTCGAGTTACAGCATCAATCCCTTCTTGGTCAAAACTTTCTTGACCTCAAGGATGGTTTATGTCATATCCTCAATTTCCAAAGCCTTCAGCTTTTCTTTGGTCTTAGAATTTAAGAATTTAATGATTTTAGTGGCCTCTATGGGCCTCTCTCCCAATTATTCCCTTATCTTGTCAATGTCTTGTCTGGATCTCTGCACCAGTTCATGTTGTTCAAACACAATTTGTATGAGTGGCCAAATCTCTGTCATTGACTTGTTGATGTCCATCCATATGTTTTCCTTGGCTTCTGACAGTGTTTTGGCCATGATTGTTTCCTTCTGCAACTTTTGTATTTCCTGAGTGAGTCTCTGTGACTTGTGCATCTCTCTGTTGTTACTTGACTGGAACATGGATTTTAGCTTCTGGAGGTCATTAATCTCTTCTTGCAATATTTTAATCTCTTCTCCTTGTAGGGTCATGTCCTCCATTGACTTCACTAATTTCTCAAAAACATCTAAAATTGTCACTGGAACGATTGAAGGAATATATGATGTGGTTGTTGTTGATGTTGTATTGATTCCTATGAGAGGGACTGTCTCTAGTGGGATGACAGTCATTGGCACAGTCTATTCCTTCTCTTTGACCAACTTATCTATCTCGGCCTCCATCTCTTTAATATGTGCATTTTTCTCCATGATTAATTTCAGCATTTCCTCCTTGTGGCTTTTAGTCTCAACCATTTCCTTTGCCTGTGAATATTCAGTGCCTGGGAGTTTCAGTTGTTTCCTTAAGGATGCTATGTTAGTATTTTTATTCTTTATAAGTTCCTCGAATGCTTTAACATTTGATGGATCATATCCAATTTTCAATACCAGCTCCTCCAGAGATTTGATCTTATTATCCTTGGCTAAAGAAGATATATTGTCCAACTTCAACTGAGACTGGACATTGTTTAAATAGACCTGCAATTTTACAGTAGTCGTGGAGGTATTTTCCAGGGTGGAGAAAATCATCTCCCCAGTTTTTCTGTGCATATCCATTTGATCATCTGGATGCACTTCTTTTACATCAAATTCAACTGTTTCCCTCTTGTAATCAGAAATTGCCTTGGGATGGGGAACCCGTTCTTGCAAGAACGCCATGTGCATCCTTCCTTTCTCTGTTTCAAAGGAAGATAGTAACATGTGTTGTGTTGTTAATGTTTTCTTCCAAAACTGTGCATAGGTGTTGTTGGTCAGCAGCTCATTCTTCTTTTTTATCAAGTTATACTTCTCAAAGATATTAAGTCCTGCATGCTCCTGTGAGGACTTAGTTGACAATGTGGTATCTGTTTGTTTCCTGGATGATGAAATGGGCATTATATGATGGCTACATAAGAAGAGTGATGAATGTGGTCCCTCCATAACTATGGTGGACTAATTTTCTTCTTCTCTAGACCTGTCAGGTGTATGGTTGGTTTTGGTCCACTTCCTGTAGACTTGGAAATCTTCTATTGATACTTCTTTGACTGAAGGATATATTTCCTTCCTAGCTCTCTTCTCTTCTTGTACCTTTGGAGTGCTGGTATGTGAAATGTTGGCAGGTGAAGACTATTGGTATGAATCTAACAAAGTATTTTCCTACCACTCTGTTTGATTCATGAACCTTTCAATTTAAAGATTTGGCACATGAGCATAAGGAGAGATTTTGTTTTTAAGCCTGGTTTCTGTTATAACGCCACAGGGGTCACAATGCCATGGGAAGATTAGGATGAACTTTATTTCCTTTAACATTTTATTGGCTTCTTCCCCTGTAGCTCTGTTGTTGCATATGAAATAACCTATCTGACCTTTGATCCTGAGTTGTTGCTTCTTCTTGAATGCTACAAAGTGAATATTGTCAAAATTGATCATCTGCCTAATGTATTCAAAGGTGACTATTTTGACAGGTAGGTATTTAGGCAGCTTGTAAGGAAGTAATTCACACCCGCAAACCCTAATTTTTGTATGGTCCTAGTAAAGGTACTAGTCTCCTATTTTTGCTAGGTCTGATAGGTGCAGAATTCTCTGAACTTCCTCGTTTATTCTTGGTTTTGTTCTTCCACTGAGCATGCATACCACTGGATGGTAGAATTGGTCAATGGACTGTTTGAAGTTGAAATCAGATGAGTTCTTTCTCACTATTGATGTCCAAGAGGTCACAGGTTGAGGATTACCATCTTGATCCAACTTCTGGAGGGAGAAGGAGAATTTATCTGCTTGGAAGAAGAGGAACAGGCACACCAATATTGAAGAATACCTGACCATACCCTTTGTGGAAAAATTGAACAATTGTGCATGGATGTTGTCGTCTAGAAACTGGTTGTAGTCAAATTGAATTGTTTCCTTTTCTTCAATGGAGAAAATGGATAGGAAAACCAAAATGGTTGCATCTACCCATTCATCAGAATAGTATCCTAGCAAGCTACATAAGGAGGAAATGATTTGGTTGCCTTTGACTAAGAAAATGGAAGAACGGTATGGGGGATTATTTTTGGGCAACTGTGCATTTTTAGGTAGGAAGAGTTCAAATATTTGAGCCATCTGTGGGAAAGACAGTTTCTAGTAGAGCTCAGTCATGATTTCAATGGAGAAGGGAGAGGTGGAATCGTTTATGGGTATCTGCAGCACTTGGTTTATCATTTCAGGGGTGATGGTGAACAGAGTTTCACCAGATGAAGACACAATGGCCCTTTGGCCGGGAAAGTAGTGAGCTTGGCATTTCAGGGCGAACTCGAGGAAATGGTATATCTAGGGAAACATTTATAGTGGGAGATTAGACTCCCAGATTCCGATCTCGTCGCTCTGGTCCAGGAAAACATCTTTGAGCCAGAAGTGTAATTCGAAGAAGTCGAATTCACACTTCGGCTCTGCAATTAGATAATATTTATCTGCCAATGGTATGTGATGCAGGTCAACGGGAGGGGAAAGGAAAGGATTTTCTTCTCTCTCTGCAAATTTAGATTTGGGCGCCATGATCGAATGGAGATATGCAAACAGAAAATGATGTTGAATGTGTTTACCAGGTTTAATGGGGTTTTTTTACTGTTATATTGATGGTGTTTGTCTTGATAACGGTGAACGATGGAGTTGACTGCGTCTGGATCGATGAATAGTGCAAAAATGGAAAAAGAACGGGGTTTATTGGTGGAGCGAGGTGTCTGTTATGGAGCGGATGGTGAGTTGGGCGGGTAATGGTCATGGCCGACGGAATTGATTTTCCAACGAGCATATCAGATGTGATGTGGATGATATTGAATGGCCAATGGGTATATAGGATGTGATGTATGATAGGTGAGTGGAAGGTGACGTGTCAGCGAGGTAGTTGAGTGTGGCGACGGAGTGCGCTGGTGGTATTGATGATAAGTTTGTCGGTATATCGGAGGGGGGCGTAGGCGGTAAGTGGTAATGAGTGAGGGGGTCTGATTTAATAGGGAGTCGACACGTTATGAGGGGCCCACGCTGGGAAAAAAACCAACTCGGACCCCCCCCCCCACACCGTTAAAGGAAGAAAGGTCGAGGGGTCTGATATTTACTGATGACCGTAGATCTGAGCGCACTTTGATCGGTCGTTGATATTAGTGCGCCTTTTAACCACAAAGCACGAAAGTTGTCATATCACCACATAAATTAGGATAAAACATTTTATGGGTCCTTGCTAGCTCTCCTTTCTTTATTTTGTCACAAAGGGGTCAAAAACACATCATTTTAACTCAAATCAAAGGCATCTAATCAACCTTTCATCAATTTTATTGAAATAAAACATGCTAATCCTATATCCTAATCTAATTACCTAGCAAATTGACCCAGCTTAAATTGTTGGATCAATAATTATTCTAACCTAAGACATTTGACCAAGCTTAGACTATTTGGTCAAACTTATTCACTAACCTATCTAATTTGGCTAAGATTAAACTGTTTAGCCAAATTTATTCATTATCCTATATGCATAAATTAAAAGAGCTTGATCATGGTTAGACAGTATGAATCAAGCCAAATTTATTTCATGGGGTTTTATCATTTTTTCTTTTCGATTTTTATACCCTCTTTTGAATTTTTTATATTTTTGTTCTTTTCTTTTTATTTTTCTAAATCATTTGCAGAATAAAATATTATTTACAATATAATGCAACTAGAAGAAAATATTATAATCACCAGGTGATCCTATGAAACATAGGGTTATAACACCAAAAATAACCAAAACTTTGTAATTACTCTGTCACTAAGACTTTGTCTTCAGTGCAACTTATTTGCATGTGAATATCCAACTGAACTGAATCTATTAAGGTGATCAACATTGAGATACTTTCATGGTTTTGTGTGTGTGTCCAATCTTGAATGTAGTGGCTTAATTGGTGAATGGTAGACCTCTCCCAAATTCCCAATGCTTTGGGCAAGCCTCACCCATCCAATGGTGCAATTTTCTAATGGAGTTTATAGTTAAAAACAATCCACCAATATTGCTTCTACATGAGGTAATATATTCCAATGTTATTAATTTTAGTGAATGTCAATGCTAATATAAGAAGAAGAAAGTAATCTGAATTGTACTTGTCAAATATGTCAATCCAGTATTTATGTTTTTGTTTAGAGATGGCCCGCTCTATTACAAACCTGGATTCATGGAAATCCAATTGATTTCTTGTATGACCAAAAAACTTGGACAAATTGATGGAATCGAATACACTGGCATTAATAAGGAACATCGATGTATCACTCAATGGAAATGTTCCATGTCTAATGCAATCTTGGCACTTCCATTCTTGACTCTAGTGAGGGAACAATTATGTATATTGTGCAATCGGCCAACAAGATTGTGGAGAGATCCCTCCTCCAACTCAGATCTTACTCTACAATTTGCTTAGCTAGAAACAAACTAATAGACATAAAGACATAAATGTTTCCCTTCTCTTTATACATTACTTGAGAATTGATGTGAATGTATTTATATTATCTTCTCAAATAAAAGGAGTGATAGGGATCAACATTCACCAACAAATGATATATAGATCATAATGCCTCCTTAATGGAATGGCATGTCCCATAGCAGGCTGCATGAGTTCAAAATCAACTCCTCCTCAACCAAACATCATTCAAATCAACTCCCACTCAACCAAACATCGTTCATTGAAACATAGATGGGTTGGCATGACTATTTGAATGTATATGGTTGCACAAAAGTGGGAATAAGTTAAATCCACAAAATGCATATGTATTTAAGGAAAGGAAATTAAATAGCCTCCATGAGCACACTTCTCATGGAACTCTCCACTCTACACATATACCCACGGTTCCAATCACTTTCCCAACCACCACCTCACATGACCTAGGGAGAAGAAATATACCCTACCATCCTACACATGGCATGTACGGCTTGCATATGTCATGTGTACAACCACAAGTACCGGGAAAATGATATACCCAATATGTTAGGGTGCATATGGCCTCCAGGAATGATTTTCTTTCTTAATGCAAGTTGTAGAAGATGCATATGGCATCAATCCACCTCCATCCATTGTGTACAACTGTGGGAAAGAATTAATTGTTATGTATGGTTTTAATAACCACAAGATTTGTTGTTCTTCATGTTCATAATTCAAAACTTAGCTAAATAATTGCAATAGTTATTTTATGATAGTCATTAATTTCAAATATGGAAAGGAAGGGACTGAAATAATCTTAGAGTGGTTGGAATTCCTTAATTGCTAATGGAGGAATGAAACTTTTAGCGAACTAACAGCATTTATAGCTACAAATTCATCATTAAACGATCACTATGACTATAGGCAACAAACCAAGTGAAAAGAAGAGCTTATAATTACTCACATACAAAATTTTAATAGTACATTACACACTGCAGTAAAATCAAATACACCATAAACACGGAGATTTTAACCTATAAACCCAAACGAGAAAACTAGCAATCAAATGATTGCCCAGTCTCTATTTCAACCATCTTTGGTTACAATGAAACTCATGGTTCTTTGTGCATACTCTTCTCTTAGGCCAAAAGACCCTTTGAGAATCAAATTACAATGAGATATAGGGGAGAGATAGGGGATAATGGGAAAGCCAAGAGAATGGCCTTTCGAATCCCATTCCTCTCTTATTTTCATTTTTCCGTTTTATTTAATTCATTTTTTCTTTGTCTCATTTATTTAATTTTTACACTTGCATTGTCCTTTATAGTTTATCTAACCTTCATTAATTACCAAATTACATTTGTGGGTACTAAGTATTACATTTTTGGGTGAGTCGGTTTGGTGATAGTGAGGCATTGTATTAACCCTCACCCATGTTCAATTCCACTTGAATCATGTGGTCATTTTCCCACAGGGGTCAATGTGTTCGTGCAAGGGAGCATTGTTTGTTCTATGTTGATTCATCAAGGTCGTTCATTCAAGTTAGGTGGCATATGCACGTAGCATCAACAACATCCCACCTCTTGATAGGTGGTGGATTCTCATCACTTAAAAAGGATAAAAGAATAATAAATCTTCAAACAAATTCCAATTGTCATAGAGAAAAATCAAAAGAGTGTCAATCCCTTTTCAACACAATTTTACCCATAAAAAGAAGAAAACAAATTTGAGTTCTTTTACAATAAAGAAACTAATTGAGGTGAAGATCTCACCAAATAATAAAAATATTTGACTTGCCTAATTAATGTGGGAATTAATAGTCATGCTTTGGGAATCAATTGGTCTCACAACCATCGAGGTAAACTTCTTGTTAGCATTAATCAAACAATTAGCCTATGCACCACTAAAATTAAATAGTTTCTCTTCTTACCTTTATAGGAATTTATAGTAATGGTTACCATCCTTCAATTCATACTTGTGAACAAGTACTAAAAATAAGTACATATATGTCTTACATGTAATATTTGACCATGATCAACTCGTATAAGTTAAGAGCCACCATATCAAATTAAATCTCAACAAAAGGTTTGGAAAGAGATAACAAAATTGAATTAACAATATTTGATGACCATCAACTCAACATCCTTATGAAGCCATCCTAGAGGATATGGTGTAGGATGCACCTTCTTTGATAATCTAAGTGCTTTCAGTAATTTTGAGGTCAACATCTTATGACTTTCCAGATCAAATATTCTAGTTATAATAATCTTATAAGTTGTAGTTGCATCGAACAATTTCTTATTATGTTTTACTTGGTTTTATGGTTGTGTTTTATTTCATTAATGCCAGCTTATAATCATCAACTTCCCTTCCTCCCTCTTATTTCCTATTAGCTTGATTTACTTGAGCAACTATAAATTCCCTTCATATCATATTGTTGGGAAGAAACTCAAGGTATATCTACCAACAAACAACAAACGTCTTCAATGTTATCGTTCTTGTTGAGATGCTTGTAAAATTTTGTAGGGTTATTTCTTTACATCTATTTTTTGGGGTTTTGGATGGAATTAGGAGGTTTCAACTTATTATTATGTTTGTTAAGCTCTCAATTGATTTTCTATGACATAAATTGTCGATTTAATAGAACTTTCTACAACATAGGTATAGGTCATGCTTCCCCTTTATTTTAGTATGAATTGATTTAATACAAGCTTATTGAAGGGTCTAAACACTAAATCATCCCATCTATATCTATATATAATCATGCATCCTATTAATGTATTCAGCATTGTACATCGTTTTCATTATTAAGTAGATTTAACTTGACTAGAAACCATATAAATTTTGATTGTATAGTCATTAACATCTTGTCCTGACTTTCACATGTCATAATACCATTGGATTTGAATTTCATGTTCAGCCCCATTTGGATAGAAAATTTATTTCATCACGTGTTTTAATTCTTTCTAATAGAATATGTGAAGATTCCATTATTGTCTTTGTATTTGCACATTCCCACTACAATATACAATAGGGTATTGTTTTTTTATCTTCAACTACACATAATAATATTCTAAGAATACAATCATCCTTGTATCCTAAGTATGCATTCAATTTTCAAAGCTTGTTATCCAATTTTTCAGCTTTCATACTTCCATGATCAATCTCTATGTCAACTTCAAATTTAAATAAATTTTGTTGAATAAGTGAGGAGTTAAGTATTTATTTTAAAGAACATACTTCTAAACTTCTTTCAAATGGAAGAAATAAAATGGATGTTATCCAATACATGGCTTATAAACTTCTTTCAAATGGAAGAAATAATATGGATGTTATCCAATACATGGCTCTTGTCTAGAAGATTTACCCATAACTACCTTAAAAACACCACTATGTCCTTAGTTTTCTCTTTAGTTACAATTTGGAGCTCTTCCAAGATTTCTTCCAGTAATGCAAATATTTTCCACTGAATGAAGGGATTATTACCTCTTATTTGTGCCATTCTTCATCTCTAACATATGTCTTCAATATCTCTCTCACTAGTCCCACTGTGTCTACTCTCTCTTTATCTTATTGGATTTTTGTTTGAACCATCAACCAACTTTACTAATGATTTTATTATGGCTTAATCTATAGAATTCAGATAGATACAATACCAAATGATCTAAAGAGTTGTTATGCTATGAAATTATTGATAATTTTTTCTAGTACCAAATGGTTTGGCAACTTGGTTTGATTCTACTTGATAACAATAGATCTCTCATTTTTAAATTAACAGACATACTTAAGTGGAAACAGATTAAATCAAAGAAACTTGACAATATGTAACGTTCCATAGCCTATTACACTAATTGGTACTATACATACTATCCTAATAGGACTTCCTATCTGTGACGTGAATTGCTCAACATGACAATCTCCATCTCCAAGTGTCTCCATTTCATATCCCATGTCAATTACTATCCATCCTTAGTAACAAGACATCCATGACTCTTAACATGACTTTAGAAATATGAACAATTTCAACCTCACAAAAGGAGCATGGCCTATGTTATTTATAATAAATATTCCCATAAATAACCACCTATTCTCATGAGTATGATGTTGACTTCAATTTTCTCTCTCATCAGAGCTCCTATCTTCCTTTATTTGAAGACGATTGAGTGATATTGAACTATGAGATACCTTGTCACCTACATGATATTATGGGGAACAATCAACTTATTGATTCAACTAGATTCTTCAACTAGTAGTTATGACCCAACCTTGATCTCCCTAGAAAATAATATTTTGGTAGCTACATCACCAATTTGCACCATGCCCAACCTCCTCATGTGAAATCGGTGACTCGAATCAAACTAATGTCTATAACTTCTAGATTCTCCCCATGTAGATATGTTGGATAAACAAGACATACAATCACATGAACAATTTGCAACTCTTAAATTCATGAAAGTATTCACCAAATAAAATAACGAAATAATTTATCTCAATATGCACAACCTACAAGTATTTTTCTTAAACATATAAACACAATATGTAAAAATACAATATACAAAACTATTGCAATATGTAACAAGTTATAGTTATAGAACATGTGGAATTATTACCAAGGATTGATTTACCACCCAACATAGGCAATCCTTGCATGATTTCCACCCCCAAGTTGAGATTATGCACTAACAAGGGAAATGGAAAGGGAAATTCATTCATAGGCTCATTAACATGGGTATCTCCCCTCAAATATTCACAAAGCATTTGAAGATGGTGATGCACAAAATCCACTAACCTATACGTTAGGTACATGACCATAACAATTGAGAACATCCACAAAAATAATGATGCAACAATTAGTTGGGAATCCTACCAACATACATGCTAAACTAAGCATCACTTGGTAATGTTCATGTTGGACAAGATCCCCATTCCTACTAGTATGCATGTTATATCAATATGTTATTAAACTACAATATCAGCTCATTTATTCTACCTATCATTGGCATTGGACCTTCATTGAAGTATGAAAATCAACACTAGGTGATCAATCTGTCACACAATTCTCAATCTCATCACTCAATAGTGGCTTATCAAGTCTATGAAAGAGGGGTGCTATTAAAACTCGCAATAGGGTTCAAATCTCACTTAGGACACTCTCACACTTGTGCTTGAGCTCAATTTGCATAGATACTTTGTGATGAATATTGGACCCATGTGAAAGCCTTGGGTAAATTTGGGGAAATAGATACCCCTTAGTCATGGTAGTTTATCCAAATGCTTTCTTTCAAAATTCCATGTGTATGTGTTTATATTGACCAAAAAAAAATCCTATATCTCAGCATGTGTGTTCATCCTCCCAAAATTACATGCACACAATGAGTAGAAACCACTACAATTCTCTCTTGAGAATACCCGCAAAGCTCACCCTCACAGGATCAACATAAGAATATGAACAGAAAGTTAAGTGAGTTGAGAGAATATCAAGAGATACTCTCAAAATATCATGAAAATCAATATACCTGAAATCATGGTAGGTGTGGATTTAAAGGTGAGGTGTTGTATTTTATCTCCAATCTTGTATGCTCAAGCCATCTATCAATCATGGATGAAGAATTATATGAGTATCACATCTCTCTCTCTCTCTCTCTCTCTCTCTCTCTCTCTCTCTCTCTCTCTCTCTCTCTCTCTCTCTCACACACACACACACACAGCCATGTGTTAAGTCAAAACCCATCTTCCTTTTAATATATGGTGGTCATTTATATGTTCTCTTTGCATCAATTTATTTCAAGTGATTACACCATGCTTATGTCATTTCGCAATACTCCAACTTATAAAAAGCAAAAGCACATGTTATTCACATTCACTAGAAATTTCTTCACTTTGTATTCTAACCAAGAAACACAACTTGTTGTATATTCACAATACTTATAACATGAGGTGCCCTTAACTCAATCTAAGGTATTGCACTAACCAATCCTCCAAATTTCCATAACACTTATTAGGTAACCTATGAATGTTAAATATTTTGTATCATGTCTTGATTTCCAAGTGGCATTATCTAGCTCTCAAAGAGTAGGATATATCTTTCATATTTTCAAAGGAAAAACATATGGCAATGAAAAGATTATAGGTTTTGATCTTATTGTTGAATTATAATAGCAAACAATGTCAATCACAAGAGGCCTAAACAACTGAATTCATCTAGCCTTTGCATCTAAATGCATATTTAAATCATGTAAACACTTTTCAAAATATAATAATTCAAATTCACTATTAATTCAAAAATTTAATAAAGCCAATTACTAAATCCCCATCCCCATTTATTATTGTAATATTATTTTTTTTATTAAATTAAATATTAAATCACAATATTGCATTTATGTAGTTTTAAGTATAAGTAAAATAACTCGAATCACCATTTGCATGGTTTAAAAGTTAGTATATTTCAATTTCCTCATCACACAATGTTGATTTGAGACACAATGAAAATTAGAGGTTGACCTTAATTGAGCATTATACTAGACACTAAATTTGCTTAGAAAAAACAAAAAACATTCCCAATGAAAATAATTTTACAAAGAAGAAATGTGAAAAACCCTAGAAATTGAGACGAAAGTTTGAGGTTAAGTGAAGCTTGGAAAGATTCAATGATTCATATGCTATAAAATTATCACTGGAACGTGAACACTTCACTATAATAAGCATGTCCCCTTTGGTATTACAAATGCCTTCATAAGATGGTTAGTGTCAACTCTAACTCTTCTCACAAGTCTTTTAAACTTGAAGATTTGCATATTTCTTGATGAGTAAAGGGTGTAACAATATTTGAGTGTAAAGAGCTCATGATGATGATCTTACGACAGGGTCGAAACATTGAGTAGAATGAAAAATTCATAATGTAGATTCCAAGGAGATTCAAATAATAAATTGTGTATAACTGCATTAAATCAAATTAATTAAATTTAAATAATAAAGTGTGGATAATCATGTTTAATCAAATTAACACATTAATTTTGTATTAATAGTGATTTTAAAATTGATTAAATTTAAATAATAAAGTGTGGATAATCATGTTCAATCAAATTAACACATTAATTTTGTATTAATGGTGACTTTAAAATTGACTTCATTATATGATAAAGTTAAAATCCATGAAGTATGTTTTAATCATATTTTTAAAGTATATCATATATAAATACTTTAATAAATCTATAAAACTAAACATACATTTAGAAATAAATTTAAACATAAAAAATAATAATACAAAAATTAATATGCATACTCAAAAATAAAAACTTTGTCTTCATAGATGTCAATTTAACTATACAATATAACTTAAAAAATTGTCACTAGTTTGAGAGTAGTAGGCTCATTCTAAAGTAAGTTTTAGTAGGGCAAGCAATGCATAGTCAAGAGCCCCTTAGCATCTAACAAAAAATTAAATAATTCAACAAAAATGTCTAGCAATTATAAACTTTTTATTTGGTAAATAAACATAGCTTTTATTAATTTAGAGCGAGACATACATCTACAATATTTCTAGGAGATCACCTATAGGTCTCATTCCTCCACTATCAAAACATATAATTTCCAATCACTTTGTCCAAAATGAAAATACATTTAAAAGGGAAAAATAGATCCTTCTCAAATTTCACAAACCAAAACATCATCCAGTGCACCTTGCCTACTGGATTTCCTATATGATGTTCATAATAGTCCAAAATATTATCCAAGAACGTGTTTACCATTTAAAAACATAATATAAATAACTTACATCTATAAGCTTCCTTATGATATCTTTGATAAAAAAATAAAAAAATAAAAGTAGACAACCAACTCTTAAATTAATATAGCATGGGAAAGAATTACACCAGTGGAAAGGGATTCCCCTTGTTCTATACCTGCATATCCCATGGATCAAAAATGAAGCAGTGGATTCCAGAAGAGTGATTGAACCCCACTTTTGTAATTAAAAAACTAGCATTGGATTCCATAAGAGTGATTGAACCCCATTTTTTTAATGATGTATTGTCATAATACAAGCATCCTCCATTGTAAAATTGATGTCTCGAAGTTTGGCATGAATTCCTCCCTCTAACCTACAGTCTCTTCCTTACAATGATTTGAATAATTGGGTCTCTTAGTGGAAATGTGCATCTTCTTCATGTGTCGAAAACCCAACACCTATTTGTGTTAAGGCTCAATGTTTTGTTGAGATTTAAAATCTTCATATTAGTCTTTTGTTATCCTCTTGTATTTTTGGTATTCAATGTCTCCTTGAGGGTTTTTGTGTTCAATGTTTCCTTGAGGGTTTTTGTGTTCAATGTTTCCTTGAGAGTTGCAATTTTTGGATTAGTCTTTGTCCTAAGATTCATATTATCATTCACTATGCCTACTACTATGTCTCTCCCACGACCAATTTCAAAAAAATTGTACCTGTGAAGATGTTTCTCATTCCCAAGGGGTGTTTTGTTGTTGATTAGAGATTGAACACATAGTTGAACCTTTTTTAGTAGTGTTCCTATTTGTTGCATGAAGCTTGTGCAGTGCTTCAATCCTAGCTCACATAGGAGATGGATACAAGGAAACAATTTTTTTCTTGTGGGTTGCAATTATTCCTACATAACAATATTAACCATGTATATGTCCTCTTTCATATTTCTTGAATGATAATCGTCCCCTTTGATCATGTTCCTTGCTTGCCTCCCTATTACTTCTTTAAGTTGTTTGGTTTCCTTAGTAGATGTATAATGTCTTCCCATTTTCCCCAATGAGCCTTAGTGTCAAGCAATCCTTAAGATCATTTACCTTAAAAGATAGTTATAACTTCAATGAATTCAATAAACCAATATAGAAAAACAAGAAATTTTAGACAAAAGCAATTTTCCATTCCCTCACACTACAAAATGACTTCAACAATGAAAAGGCATATCAACCTAAACTATAATGAAATTCAAATTCAATGTCTACAGTTTTAAAGAATAAAGAATGCAATAATTAGGGGTTAAATCAAACCATTTTTCATCTCCATCACTATATAATCCAAATGACACATTCCAAACCACTAATTGAATTCTTTATATTTTAGCTATGTGAATCATTTCATAGATTTTACAAGATAATTAAATCAAAATCGCGTTTAAAAACTAGTTTTAGATAACCTTGAATTTCAAAATGATTAGCTTTCAGCTATAATATTTCATATCACTAACATGCCCCCAACCTCCACTCAAGCACCACGAGAACATGTCTTAAGGTAGGGGAGGGGATATTTTTCTCACTCTCATCAAATGAGACACCTTAGACATACTCATCAATATTTAAAGATCCCCAACACCAAAATTAATGATAGAGGATAATTTATCTCTTGTTGTGAACCCTAATTTGCATGTAGTTACCATCGTTGCCCTCATCTTTGACCCCATTGGCCATGGATATTAAGGGGAATCCCGTCTTTATCCCCCTCCCTGATGGCTAAATCTCATGCCTTCAAGCAGTGCAATTCTACTTCTCGTAACCACTCCCAGAGTCACAAATCCACCCTAGTGCATTTTGTGATGAATATGTCATTTTATTTCAAATGTCAATCTTTTGCCTACTACTCCCTACATCAAAAATATATCCCTCACAAAGACATCCTTGTTTGGGTAATTCACTAGCATTTGGTCCTTGCTTAGGGTTATGGATCAATGGGTTCTAAAGAATTGAATGACATTGATCAAAGGTAAGCTCTCTTACTTATTTTGTGGAAGAGGATTCTACACTTTTTTCTTTGAACTAAAGAGGCCAAAGATTTAATATTTAGAAGCGACCCTTACTTCATGAGTCGTCGAGGTATGTATTTGAACCAATAAACACTAGAATTAAATCCTAAATTTGGTGTACCATATGTTGTCTCAATATGGGTTCATCTTCTCCATTTGTCTCCTCATTAATAGAATGATGAATCATTGGAATCTATCGAAAACACCCTAGGTAAAAATATATTAGCAAATCTAAACCAAAATCAAGGATGTTTAATTGTGCCAAAATTTTTGTGAAGGTAGTTCTAGAGAAAGTGCTCCCAGAGGCCATAAATTTCTCTCTAGATGATTAGAACACCAACAACAACTAGATTATGAGAAACTCTTATTTAGTATGTAATTCTTGTCATGAATATGGAAATTTTTCCAAACACTGCAAGAAATATGCTCCTTCTCTTCCCTCGCAGCTAGATAATAATGAATAATGTCAACAAGTGAATAAGTCTAATGGTAATAAACCCCAACCCCTTGTGAAATTTTCCCCTCCCAAAAGAAACCCTCCTAGACCTCAGTGATTATACAATCTCGGCTCAAGTGAATCCTTTGGATAAACAACCCTCTATATCGACTCTTATTATATCCAATTCTCCTTCCGCCCATTCAATGGCCCACCCTATTTCAAAGTCTCCCCCTAAATTTGTACATCCCGAGCTTAATACTCCTCCTTGACATGAGTCTCCTTGGAAATATAAGACCCAATTATTTTGCCGTCGTTGCCTCCTATAGTATATGACACTCGTATTTCAATATGTTGACTCATAAGCAAGCCCTTCATCAATGGAAAGAAGACAAAGAATATGATGGTAAAACTCAAAAAAAAACCTAAACAAAAAACAAATAGAGAAAAAAGAGAAGAAGGGGTCACTCATGATAAGCTCCTCAAATCACAGCAAATCATGTGCACTTCCTTCAATAGTGAATCCAAACCTCCAACAATGTAAAAATGAATTTGTTATCTTGGAACTATAGGGGGGTCAAGATTAATCGAAAGGAATCAATTAGAGATCTAATCATATCAAAATCACCATCAATTATCATCCTCTTGGAAACTAAATTAGAAAAACAAGTGATGATGGAATTAAAAGGAAAATAGTGGGAAAATAGTGCAAGTATAGCACACAGTGCAAGAGGAGATTCTAGGGGCCTCTGTACAATATGGGACCAAATATTCATGGAAATTGTCAAGAGCCATGTAACCCAACATTTGATTTATATGTTGTTTGTCAATAAACCCACGGTATCCAAATGCATCTATTTAATATTTATGTTACAATCCTTTATAGATAAAATCAAGAATGCTAGATGTCATTAAGATATTTTAGTGACTACATCCCTATTTCCTATAAAATCGTAGTCAATTGCTTGAGTATGATTTTCTCACCGAAGGAGAAAAGAGGGGGTATATAAATAAAATATGTTATTAGTGAATTGGGGGGTGATCTAGTAATGGACTGGCACTTGTATTATCAAAAGAATTGTCACAAGATTCGAGTACCAATATGGATATGAATACAATTCAGTGAAGAAATAATGCATAATGAAAAAATCTAGTACGAATAAAATATGGAAGTAGACATCTCATAGATACAAAAACATGCATGTTTCAAATTTTAGAAAATTTTAAAATATACGTAAACCCATTCAAAAAATTTAAGTAACATCAGTTCTTCATTCTAAGCATCTTGAAAGATATCTCAAATTTGAAACACATTATATAATATAACAACTTGACATGTGTATAAATATACAATGTATGTACTTTTTTAATGTTGATTGAATAATGTGTGTGACTTCCAACATTCATTCAGAATATTAAGTGAAACAATAGTCACAAATTTGTATGAAATGATTCCTTTGTTTTTCTGTGTCCGTTATTTACTTTGTATTGCTCTGCAAAATCATTCTCTCTTGTGCCATTTGAGTTTATATTTATTTATATGAAAAATCATATGGATTGAAGATTCATGAATGTGGCCATTGTCTTGTGATGATAAAGTTAAAAATAGTAAGAGTTATCATTGACTATGCTACTAGCCTAGTTTCTCTGTTATACTAAAAATCAATGAATAATTGAATTATTAAAAGTTAAACTATAGCATGAGAATAGAAGAATGGTTGAATTGTTGAAATGACACTCTTATCTTAAGAATAAAATTTTAATGAATAGTGTTGAACTATAACACGAAATTTAAACATTTAAATATATTTCAATACATGTGGTAATATTTGGTCAATCTTTAAAAAAAAAAATCGCAAATATATTTGAGTCTTTAGCTAAATTTATTGTATTTGTACTATGTCAAATATTCATCGAATTTCAAATTTTATACAATTTTTTGTACATCAAAGACTAACACGATCAAATCTTACTGTAACTATGATCCAAAGCCAAAAGATGGAAAATTCACATGGTGAAGTAAGCGACTTGGGACACCAAAGACCAATAGGACCAAATCTCACTTCTATTATCCAAATCCAAAAGACAGAAAATTCACATGGTCCAATAAGTGTTTGGTACAAGACACACAGCGGAGCAATTGGATTGGGTTTCTCATTCAAAGTTCTTTTCTTCTAGAAAAATTTCTCATTGATTTAGTGATCCTACCATCGGCCACATCCGATCACAAGACCATTTGGCTATGTTTTAAAGCAAATGAAAATGATGGTCCAATTCCCTTTAGGTTCAATTACAACAAAATATATCCCAAAATGTAAAGTTCCAAGCATGAAGTGGCTATTCATGTGCAAACAAGGAAGGTTACCCATTGTCACCATGGTAGCTCTTCCTCTCTCTTCTGGTTGGCTCTTCTACAAGTAAAGGGTGGTGTCCCTGAATAATATTTCTAAGGATATGGAGTGGAGGCTCTAGGTGATACTTGAAGAGTAAGCCTTAACAAAATAAGTGTTTTATGTATAGATGAAAAACATGAATGATATGAGAACAAAAAGGTGATGAAAACCCACAAGACTAGTGCTTAAAAATTCTTGGAGAAAATGGAGTCAAAGAGGCATGAATCTAAGAGGGTGAATGCATGAATATGTAAGGAAAATAAGGACTATTATGCATGCCACAAATCATCCTTAGCTTGCCAAAAATTAATGCAAAAAAGTATCCTTTGTGAGATAAGGTTGTTACTCTAAAACAAATCCATGAAAGAGATGTTATATTAGTTCAAGCAACAACCTAGTTTGTTACATGAAAGATTAAAATAACAACAATGAATATAAGAGGGATGAAATCCTCACATTAACATTATCCAAATGGTAGATACCACATTACAAGGCCTTCATGACTAGTTACAAAGGTTTCCTACAAAACAAATAGCATGTGAAAGGATTGCAAAAATAAAGCCTCACATAAGATAGATGCAATACCTCCAATTTTCCATTAAGCTTTCCAAATAATGTACAATGTATCCTAAGGGGAGAGCTCCTCAATCCCCAAACTCCCAACAACCATTACAATGGAGAGAAAGATCCTCTTTATAAAGTGAGTCTTTTATCTCATACAATAAAATAATCATTATTTGCTAACTAACTTCATGACAAGTCAAAGAAATAATATAATAATGGAGTAGTTGGATCTCTCTTCAATCCATGGTTGACCATGTTAGCACATGTGGAGACAACCCTCTCAAGGGAAACTCACCCTCCTCCAAGAATAGGAAAAACTTTACATAAAAAGTCTCCAAGAGAGGGCATACAACTATATGCATAAGAACTAGGTCAACATGCAATATATCCACATGAAATTCATCCACCAAGAAAAATGCATGCAAAATATATTAAAATGATGTCAAACCTAAGAGGATGTGCTTCAGGTTCCACCTAGAAGAGATCACAAAGTGTGTCCTCCTAGGTGCATGAGAGATAAAACAATAAAATAGTCTTCATAGGAGAATGCTCCATAACGAACCTCCAAAAATAGAAAGTGTTTCATAAGATTCATGTAACCAATCCACATGTGTGAATCCCAAGGCAACCCACTCCATGGATGAATGTCCAAGATGTCAAGTAGATGGATCAATCCATAAGAAATGAAGTATTCAAACCCCAAAATACGGAGTGGGCCATCTCCACAAGACAAATCCAAGGAGATGAGGGTGAATTATAGTTGTTACCATGTCAAAACTCCATAAAATAATAAAATATATATTTCTAAGAATAACAACAAGTGTCTCCACAGGTGCACCCTCCTAGGATATGCTCAAAAATAGTAACAGGACGAAATAAATGCATGCAAAATCCACAAGTGTGGCCCTCCAAGTATGTTGCATCCCTCCCAATAAAAAACCCACCGTAACCACTTCTAATAAAATAATATATGTGTCAAGTCAAAGAGGTGAGGGCACCCAAGCAATTAACTTTAATCTAGATAAAGTAGATTAATTTAACCATTGAAAAATTAAATCAACTTCAACATGTGTGCACAAAGGTAAATGTTGAAATAAAACCATAGTCTCCTTCTAATAGTCACCAACTGAATAAATCACCATGAACATGTGTTCCAATGAGGGGTCCACTCTAATAAAGTGTTGTACCATGTAAATAAAAATGTTCTCCCTAGTAAAACCCCACCATTATAACAACAAATCATAAAGCCCAACCTAAGATACACCACCACCAAGAGAATATTGCATCAAAAATCACCATCCATCCTTAAAAAATGTTAGATAATCATAAAATCATATGTAGCACCCCCACTTTTAACTCAAACTTAAGAGATAACACATCAATGAGGGTACAAGTTGTGTATATTATGGTAGCTTCGGGAGGTATGAACCTCTATTGTGACCTTTGACAACATTAGAATGTTCTGGAAGGAAGCAAAGAAATGAAGGAAACCCTAGACAAGATGTTGGCTACAGAAATATAATTAATATGAATTAATTAGTATCCAGAAGGAGAAGTCGGCCCAGGCAAGCCTGCCAGAATTACTATAAATACAGGGCACCAGACTCTCATTATTCACACTTCTCAGAATTGCAGAGAGCAGTTTTTGCGCATTGCAGTCCAGCAGTTTTGTGCGCAAGTCCTGGGGAAGGTGTTGCGCCAGTTTTTGGGTGAGACTATCTGATCAGCTTGGTTACTTCTTGCTTGGTGCATTAGCCTCTCTTGGCTATTGAATTGCTACCAGGATTCTTTTCTCTTTCAAGGTCAAGGTGCTCGGAGGGTGGATTTGGCCTATGGTTGGGTGATAAGGGTATTGTCAATAGTAAAACGAGCACAATCCTTCATATTCTAACAGGTTATGGGCCCACACCTCCTTCATTCAGTCTAAACGCTAGAAGGAAACATAGCCACTAGGATATTGAGCTCGTTGATAAACTCTCACTAGGGTTACTAGCAGAAGCATCTTCCAAGACACTACCGCTAGGGTTACTAGTAGGAGCAGTTGCAGAAACCCTAAATCTCAGATCTGGCACCTTGTGATAGAGCATCTCGCTCAAAGAGAAGATATTCAGATGCGCCCTAACTCAGCGCACCTTTTGGCTCTCTCAGAAGACAGAAACGACGAAGTTGAAGTTTTGGATCAAGGCATGACCAGTTACTAGTCAACGAAAGACATGAGTAAAACAATCAGTCTTCTACACTACTCAGCACTCACTGGAACGATTGAAGATGACATGTGGATAATTGATAGCGGAGCTTCTATGCACACGACGGGAGATCAAGCCAAACTCTCAAATCTAAATGAGAATAAGACCTCGTACAAGGTAGAGCTTGGAGACAAAACCACTTACCCCATGGAAGGATTTGGACAAGCCTCCATCAAAATGAAAACAGGTAACTATGTTCACTTAAGCAATGTTTTATATGTACCTGGTTTAGAAAAGAATCTTGT
>ML818920.1:18208-38850 GCA_009831015.1 Picea engelmannii | reverse complement strand
TCGGAGGGTGGCTTCGGCCTATGGTTGGGTGACAATAGTGATATTGTCAATGGTAAAACGAGCACATCCATTATATTCTAACATAGAATGTGTGTAAGCTTCACTATATACACTAGAAGGCTTTCATCCACAACCTTCTCAAACAATCTCTTTCAAGAGGATATGGAAAAATATTAGAAAAGTTGTGGAGAATAAGTGTAATCTTCACTTGTACCCACGTGCCAGCTTCACTATGTGGGTAGTTCAGGCTCTTAATGGGCCGATCTTTGGGTAGTTAAACCCACTTTTTGTATTTTATTGTGTTTTAAGGTAAGGCCAACCTAGTCTCCTCCTTTGGGCTAGTACCTTAACCCTAGAAGAGTGGTATAAATATACCACCTCCTTTATTTATAAAAATATCTCATTCAAGTGAATTCATTCATTCTTTTTCATAAGGGCACCTACACTGTTCCGCTCTACTTGTGATGGCTCTCTCTTGATTATGGTTAAATTAACTTGATGAAATCATGGTATGTGAACATCTTCTTGTGATCTACATTAAGTACCGTTACATTTCTGCAATTTCTTCTTGTTGGATTAGGGTTTGTTAAAGAGATTATCGTAGATCTACTATCTATTATAATCTCAACATGGTATCAAAGCTAGTGTGACTCTTTCTTCCTTATCCAATGCTACCTGAAGGCTGTTTTCAGATCAGAAATTAGGGTTTCAGCACTGTTTCAAGGCTGTTACAGATCTGAAATTAGGGTCTTCAGCACCCTATTTTTTGGACAGCAACAATTTTTAAGGGTTTTTTACAATTATCTTCACCAGAGAACTCCTCCTTGGCAGACATTTTTGGTTTCTTAGCAATTTAAGGGAAGGTTCTGCACTTTTGTGCCCCTTTTTAGGGCAGCACACTCCTTCCCCTTATTTTCAGTCGAAACCTACCGCAGATTTTCCAGGGCAGTGCTGGTAATGTGTGATCCATGGATGGAAAATGGTCCAAACTCAAAGGGACTCTTCATGATCTCGGAATAGGAACAAATCTTCTTTCTATATATGACATCACTCACACCAACAAAAAGGTAGAGCTTTGGCCAGATCGATCGTTATCAAGGACATAAACGATGATTTTAAAATGATTGCTTCTAGTTATTGTGGTGAATCTGATCATAAGTCCGGGAAATCTTCGTCCCCTTCAAAACAAAGAGGATTCTCCGCAATGGTTGCCAAAACCGACGACACCAGCAAACTATGGCACAAGTCACATGACAGTGGGACATGGCATACGCAGGACTCACAGATACAAGTATCCGACATGGGACATGTTGACCCTCAAAATAGGACGGAAGGGACATGCCATATATATATATATATATAATGCGCCCTCGGGGTGTAGAACAGTCGGTGATGAAGTGTATTGTTAAGGCACTCTGTTATGTGAAGTCACTAGTTTAAAACCTCAACTTACCTTGTCTATTTCATGTGGGGCCGCATTAGCATGCTTGGTGGTTATAGTGGTAGTGGTCGGAATCAACCCCGTGTCACACGAGTACGAGCCTGGCTAGTTGTTGATTCCGCCAGATAATATATATATATATATATATACAAAATACAACTACACAAATGAAAAATAGACATAAAGATCCAAATTTTATAGAAATTGGAACATTTACAAAATATTGATAGTAGTTACTGCATCAATGATGATCAAATACACAAGAAAATTAGAATGTTCAGTACACATAAAATAGAGGCTTAGAAGTTAGAACCATAAACTGCAGTTTTCTCATTGAGTCATTTGATGACATCAAAATCAAAATGTATTACATAGACATTGAATCGCTAATACTATGTGGGAATGCCAATGGTAAATATAAAATAGGGTAGCATAGCTCGTCAATGGTCCATGTCAAAATCATCAAGATCACCAACACTGCCATTGCTCTCTCCTCCATCCTCCTTGTCCTCCTCTATATCCAATCCAAGATCTGCATCTATTGGTGTATAGGATGACCCCTCAAGACAATCACCATTCATCAAAAGAGACTGACTTTAGCACGGGTCCATTAAGATCCAAGTTGGCTAATGCCAATTCAATGTTATTGTCCAAACCCGTATCATCAAGAAATACAACCCACATCTTTGTCTTTCCCTTCAACCACTCGTCTCTCAACCTATAAATAAGACAGGTTGAAGTGCACATACACCAGTGTCTTTGTTCTAGACTACTCAAGCCTACTCTTGTCAAAGTGTGCAAATCCTTGTATGTGTTCCAATTCCTCTCACAACAAGAGGATGAAGTAACCTGAGAGAGGAGCTTCATGGGTAATTGTTGTAGAATAGTGCATGCTACCCCATGAGCTCATCACCAAGCATAAGGCTTCTTAATCCCCCTATCTCCAAGCACATCATAGCCTCCAAATCTCCCAATGCTAGTGGAAAATTCTACGAAGCCCCCCTCCACCTCATTAAGGGATGCTTAGTCCTGATATATCCTTCTAAATGCTTCCTTCCTCCCCTGTGAAATTTTTTTGTCCGTGTAAGGAGGGAATCTCCATGAAGGCACACCATTGAGCCAGATATTATTGTAGTACTTGGGATTCAACAAGTGAGCTAGACAATGCAAAAGCGTGCAATTCTTCTCCCACCTAGTGATAAGAATATCCCATATGGTGGTGAACAAGATCTCTACTAATGCCCCATACTCAGGTCACTAATTCTCTTCAATAACAGTCTTCACAAACTCAATCATGGAGCCCCAACCCTCATAAACATCCTCCTAAGATGGCTAGTCCATGTAAAAACAGCAATAAAGAAAGGATAAGGGTCTATGATCTTAATGGTAAGATCTACCCTCTCCCACCAACCATTATTAACACTATATCCTTGACCTTTTTTGAAGACCAGTTTGATATGTCTTTCTCCAAAAAGACCAAAACTCTGAAATAACCATGTCCCCAAGAGTTGTCTTGACCTCCCTCAACCTCTTAAGCATGATGAATGAGGAGGCAAACCAAGTATCTGCAATCTTCAACAATGATAGATGTGTGTAATATTTATAGATTGTGAGGGCACTGGTATGGTTGTGTACAAAATTGTGGATATGGTATGCATCATCAATGAGAGTTCCCATCCATGTCACATCTGAAGCAATAGATTTAAGTGTTGAATTCAAATAACGAACAATGCAAGGTGTCCAAAATATCTATGGATATTTAGTTTCCACAATCATGCTAGCAACCTTGCAAATAGGTGCATTATCTGTGATAATTTGTACACAAGAATAAACACATACATATTCAATGATTTTAATGAACAACTCACCTATATATTAAACAGAGTTGTATTTTCCAAGAACATCCTGCACTTTCAAGAAGATTGATCCATTCTGGGATGACACCATGAAATTGATGAGTGGATGGCATGTTGCATCCATCCATCCATGAAAAACAATACTAAAATCAGATGAGGGCCATGATGATTAAATAGGTGTTAGGATTTTATCCACCTCCTTCTTTTCCTTAACCTACAATGTGGTTCTAAGCTTCTATGAACTGGGGGGCATATACCTAGTCAGAACCTGTTCAAGTAGAGCTCAACACAACATCTCAAAAAACAAAGGAGAACGTGCTACATTAAATGAAATGAAGTTGCGATAAAATAAGAACCTAATGGTAAGATCAACCTCCTCTAACTACTCTTGTTGAAAGATCATGTCCATTGAACTGCAATTGGGAGTTGGCCACTTTCTTACTAGTTGAATTACGGTTTCACTCCCACTTCTTACTGGTTGAATTACGGTTTCACTCCTCAAGAATGGAAGAGGATCCTACTTTGTGTGTCCTACTTTCAACTACCACCTTCCCCAAGCCAATAGCATCCTCTTGTCATATATTTTTGTTGGGTAGCATTCACCCACTTACATGCTCCAAGTCCACACTTAAATCCCAACAATTGGACCTTCTCTTGATAATAGGTGCTCTTGAATTTGACATGGTAGAAATTACATCTCCAAACAACATTTCCTCTCGCCACAAGCTTTGCCTCGAGCCCTTGTTTTATTGTTACATACTTCCACAGTGGATATTTTTTCTTGAGCTAGTCATCTTGCCATGACAAGGTTATTTGCAGCACTAGCAGATCCACTTGCAACATATGGAGAAGTAACAATGGTATAAAAACTTGGAGGAGGGGAGATAACACCAACACTAACATTATTCCCTTTCTTTTGACCTTTAGCAGCCTTTGATGATTGAACCATGATTTCTTTGGTATGAATGAAAAACACTATTGTTGGAGAAATCACAAATCTGGGAAGTTAGGGTGCCACCAAATCTCTCGTAATCCCTTCAAATCTAGTTTTTATCTTTCACTTGCACCATGCCAAACACTCAAAGCATTTTTTCTATAGCTGAAAGTGAAAAAGAGGAAGTGGAAATCGCTTTTTATCTCTATATGGCCCCCATGCAGATACCCTTTTTTGCATGCTAGTGTCCAACACATCAAGACACTATTAGGGCACATGTCAGCCATGCATTTGACACAACTTATTTTAGGACACATATCAAACGCGTGTCCAACATGTGTCCTAGCGTGTCATGTGCTCGACATGAGAGATACAAACACGCAAACCCTAGGGGATGTGTTATATTTCCTAGTTATGGCATCGATGTTTGGGTGATACCAACTTTGAGATCTTGCATTATCTAATTGTCTAAGAATGGCAAATGGCCTTCCACTAATTCAACCACCCAATGGTGTTTGTCAAGGGTTTATGCTTGTAGAACATCATCTTGAGTCCTTCCCAAAAGTTTAGTGGGCAAAACCTCTYACCCTCTTGAGTTGGTTCACAGTGATATCTGCAAGCCTATGACCACTCCTCTTGGTGGGGATAAATATCTCCTCRCCTTCAYTGATGATTTCTCTCACCTTCTTGGATATATACTATTCAATTGAAGGATGAAGCCTTCAATAATTTCAAGGAATTTAAATCATTGGTGAAAAATCACAAGATCAAATCTATCAMGACTGGTCGATAGACACTTTGGTGATGRCTTTCATTCATTTCTCACATCCCATGGCATTATCTGGCACAAGTCAATCCCTCAACAAGATGAAGTGTCGCATTGAAGAAGTAGAACCATCATTGAAATGGATCGTTGTGTTGCACTCTCATCAAATGGAGCTTAACTTCTGARAAGAAGCAGTCTTTTGTGCAGCTCATATCATCATCAAACACCTACTCAAGATGTTCACCATATGACTCCTTTTGAAAAATGGTATGGTTACAAACCCTCAATTGTGCATTTTAAAGTATTTGGATCTCATGCAACAAGTTACAACCTACAAGCCAACACTGCATTCTAGTGGGCTACAGTGAAAGTTCTAAGGCATATCGATTGTATGATCCTTCACCAACAAGGCAATTGAAAGGAGAGATGTTGTCTTTGAGAAGGTTTTTTTGTTGAGAAGTTGAGCTCGAACAGGAACTTCCGCATAGGTTCAGTGTCAACGTGCGAGAATTAGCTCGAGATATTTTCAAAAAAGTAATTATATTTTGTAATTCACTTTAGTTAAAAAAGTGAAAGTCTTATTTTTAGCAATTGAGTCTTAAAAGTGTGTTTCATGCATGCATGACTTAGACTAGGAGTAATCTTAGAAATAGATTGGGGCTTTGGCCTCCGCTAAAACTATAAAGACAGGTCAAGATAAAGAATTCACACACTTGAACACTTGAGCAATTGAGCAGGTTGACCGGCGGAGAGGGAAAGAGAATAGGCAGTGAAAAAAGAGATGTTTCCAACAGCATGCAGTCTCGTGCAATAGTCTCGTACAGTTTCATACAACATACGAAAGAGTTATGTACTATCGTACGGACAAAACCATACAGGAGTCCAAATACACTATACAACTGCACTCTCCCAACAGGTTGTTCCGCTCAGTGTGAGGCATTTTTTGGTATCTGTGCAGTGTTTTTTTTGGGCAGCTTGTGGAGGTTTCCTTGTAAGTTTTTCGAAAGAATAAAAAGCTAGTTTTGAAGGAGTAATAACTATCTATGTTGTGTGAAATTAATTTTTTTATTCCGCTATTTGATTTCCAGCCATCGTGTGATTAATTCTATGGTTTGAAATTTATTTTGGGTTAGTTAAATTCAGCAATCTACTTGTTTTACTAAGATCATAAGGACTTTAGTCACCTAGGGTTGAGAATTTTCACATGTTACTAGAGCTTATTTCTCTGATTGAGATTCTCTAGGATTTGCAGTGGCAAATCAACTCCAAGGAGGAAGGACCAACAGCGCAAGGGTTTCAAAGTTTTATTTTCAAACTTGGGAGTTTGTGTAATAGATCTCAGAGATGGCATCAGCTAGTCTCGTGTTTGAGGAGAAATTGGATGGTTCCTCGAATTTCTTATCATGGAAGGTGAGAGTTACACTCTAACTAGAAGAGAATGATCTATGGGATATTATCAAGAACGTTGCTACTCTTCCTAAAAATCAGCGGGAGTTGGTAGCTCACAACAAGAGGGTAGTGAAGGCCAAGCAGACGATCTTGGATGCCATAAAGGATCATCTAATCCTGCATGTATCCGAGAAGAAGACATTGAAGGAGGTGTTTGATGCCCTGGTTAGTCTCTCTACCAAAGTCAAAACATAAACAGGAAAATGATATTGCAAAACAAACTCAGATCCATAGTGATGACCAGATGAAACACAGTCACCAATTACCTTATGAAGATCACACACATTAGTGATCAACTTGCAGCTGTCGGGGAAAAGGTTGAAGATGCAGAGCTCGTGAACATGGCACTGAATGGATTCCTAGCTTCATGGGAACCATTTGTCAAAAGTATTTGCGCATAAGAAAACCTTCCTGAATTTGAGAAGCTTTGGGATGACTGTATCCAAGAGAAGACTCGGATGGAGTCAAAGGTCAGAAAGAAGGATGGTGAAGAGAAAGAGTGAAGAGTCAACCTCACAGCCAGGGTAAGGGAAAGAGTGAAGAGTCAACCTCACAGCCAGGGTAAGGGAAAGAGTGAAGAGTCAACCTCACAACCAGGAAAAAAGGACTTGAGTAAAATCAAGTGTTTCAGTTATCATAAGCACGGTCATTATGCATCATGGTGTCTTGATAAGAAGGGTAAAGGGAAGCAGGTAGCAACCTCTACAGAAACTCAAATGAACGAGATTGCTTTCGAGTTCGAGAAGGATTTCTCATTGGTATCTTGCCTTTCTATCAACACAATTCTGAGGAATGTGGGGCATCTCGACATATCACATCAACTCGATGGTTGTTTTCTAGTCTGAGGAAGCAGAACTTAGGAGTATAGGTTGACCTTGGTGATGATGCCAAGCACCCAGTAGCAGGAGTTGGTACTATTCCCTTCCAACTCGAGTCACGTAATTCTTTATATTTTGACGATGTCTTGTTTGTTCCAAGTCTCAAGAAGAATTTGCTTTTAGCTTTGAACATTGAGGATAAGGGCTTTGCAGTGGAGTTTAAGAACCAACAAATCCTCATCAAGTCGAAGGATTCTAACCTAGATATAGCTCAAGTAATAGGGGTTAGAGAAGGTAATTTGTACAGGTTGCAAGGTGAACCTGTTCGAGCCTTCATGCATAACAGTGAACTTCTACGAGTTGTGGTGCAAGAGGATGGGGCACCTACATCATAGGGTGTTACCTATTATGAGGGAGATAGTCACAGGTCTTCCATAGTTTGATATTGAGCAGCATGGTGTATGTCGAGGGTGCACGCTTGGCAAGCATGTCAAGGCTACTTTTCTGAGCAACCAGCACGGGTCTAAGGGGATTCTAGACCTGGTACATTCAGATGTTTGTAAACCAATGTCAGTAGCGTCAATAACAAGAAGCATGTATTATGTTTCCTTTATTGATGATTTCTCTAGCAAGACTTGGATCTACTTCTTGAAGACGATGAGATCCTTAGCAAGTTTCAGGAGTTCAAAGCTCTACCTAAAAACCAGACAAGGAAGAAGATCATAGTCTTGAGATCGGACAATGGGGGAGAGTATACCTCCAGGGAGTTCGAGGGTTTTTGCAAGGAGACGGGAATCAAGAGGGAACCAACAGTTCCGTACAACCCACAACATAATGGGGTTGCAGAGCAAAAGAATCGATCCATCATAGGGGATACTAAATCGATCATACATGACCAGGACTTGCCCATGTTTCTTTGGCCAGAGGCATGTAACACGGCTATCTACATCCAGAACCGATGTCCCAATAACATCTTGGAGGACAAGACACGAGAGGCATTAATTGTTGTGAAGCCAAAGGTGAGCCATTTCCACATCTTTGGTTGTTCAGTTTATATCGATGTACCGATAGAGAAGAGGACCAAGTCTAAGCCCTCCAGCAAGAAGGGTTTGTTTGTGGGTTACAGTGTGACTTCAAAGGATTACAAGGTCTATATTCTAGAGCAGAAGAAGACAGTAGTAAGAAGGGATGTAAAGTTTGAGGAATACTTTGCATCTAGGAAGTCTCGTGAACCTACTCCAATGGTAGAGAATGAGGAGCAGGAAGCTCTAAAGGTTGAGCCAAGGTCACCAATGATTTCCAGGGAAGTACAACAACCTTCAGGTGAATAGGGGGAGAAAGGAGCCCCTTCCACTTCTATCAGGATACCTTGATGGTTCAGTCAAAAATTGAGGGATGCTCAAGAGCATGTTGAGACTTCTAGGAGCACATTCAGAGAGAACAAGCCTCAGAAGAAGTTTCCAGACTATATGGCATTGATGAGCAGCATTCTAGATTTTGAGCCTCCCAATTTTCAGGGGGCAGCAGACCAACATGTATGGTAGGATGCCATAGTGGAGTACACCTCCACCATGAAGAATGATGTTTGGGACATAGTGCCAAGACCGGAGGGGAAGTCAATTATGTGTTCCAAATGGCTCTACTAAGTCAACTATTGTGGAACACTCAATCTAATCACCTAATTTGCTTTGACCAAACCAAAATTATGGCCCATGCGACCTACTATTCCTCTCATATCATTCAAGAAGCACTGGAAATTGAAAAACACCACAATAATTTCAATCATGAAGATGGCCACAAACTCAGCCTATCATACATTGCCTCAACCATTAGACCTATTCTTTTCTAATAAAATTATTTGTTTAATTTCAATTTTATTTTTAAATCTATGGCTTTTCCATCCTGGTCTTACCCTTATACCATTATTTTTCCTTTTCTTACTTATTATTGGTAAAAGTAACTTAATGTTTATTTATTTTACGCTTTTCACTAATTATTATTTATTATATTTTTACCCATTTCTTTCTTAACAAATTTCTTTAATGATATTTTTTATTCTCTCTCCCCTAACAGTTTGTCTGTAAAAATCTGCCAGACAAACACTTAGCCAAAAACATAGATTTCAACCTCCAATAGTCATTCACCAATAATGCAAGTTAACTCAACAGGCAACTGGAACTATGAGCAGAAACACTTGATAACTAAGATATGAAAATCAGCAGCGGAAAATAAATGAACAACGAACAATAGTTAAACACATTTGACACAAGAAATTTATGGACAATGCCCCTAAAAAACCAGTCAAGGAGATATTCTTCGTATTGAGCTCATAGGAAAAAAATTCTAAGTTTACTACAGCAATATTTTTCAGAAAACTAATACAATACTTATCTCACTCCCAGCACAATATCCTTCTCAAAAATAGTGCCAAAAGTTGTATTGAAAAATGTGCCTCTGGTGTACAGCCTATACAGCCCTGTATAATCAACACCAGCTTCAAATCGTGATTGAAAATTGTCGTACGGTACAATACCTTGTTGCACAGAGTTCTCTCAGCAAAATGCCTTGGAAATCGTGCCAAACTTCAGCTGAATGACTGCATCGATTTCTTTGCACTTACTCTTGATGTACGACCAGCAATAAATGTTGTACGACCTTCCTGTAGAAGTTGTACGGACTGTATTATATGTTGAGCTCACTCCTTGGGATGCATGCTAATCCTCTCCTTGGGATATGTGCCAATCCCCCTAGCTATTGCTCGCTTTCCTTCAACTCAAACTTTCTTGGAAAGTGTGCCTCTTCAAATTCCCTCTCTTCTCTCCTTGAAAAGTGAACCACACTCTCCCTCAAGTGCTGCCTTTATGCATTTTTTTAATTTATAAAGACCCTCACCCTAGATCTCCAAAGAGACAGACAGTCAAGATCAAATCTTTCCCTCTTGAGATCAACGGTCGTGATTTAATCGTCTGTTGAGTTCACTTAAATCACTTAAGTGACCCACACTTCATAAAGTCACTTTTGCCCATTAAATATTAAAAGGCTCAACTTGACTTTATAAAATCACTTTATAAAATTCACTTAAGAGAGGCATTTGCTTGGTTTCTTCTACATGTTGGGCGTCGCCAATGTAGAAGTACCTTCGAGCCACAAAATCTAACACTCCCTCTTAGCGAGGGAGGTACTTATGGTACCTTCACCAAAATCTATCTCCAACTCCATCATCTCATATGTTGTTGTAGTTTCTCCCTCTGAACTAGAAGCCTCTGCTCCCTCTGAACTGGAAGCCACTATTGCTACTTCTGTTGATCTCTGATTTGGAGACATGCTCCTAGGAGTCTCTTCACTCTCCTAAGCATCCATCTGTGTCATCTCATACATGTTGGGTCCTCTGAGAGTACTGGAAGAGGTCTGAGTCCCCGGTATCAACGCACTCTCCCATGCAACCTGCTCACTCTCTGACACTGACACTAACTTTGAATCCAAGAATCCACTAGATCCAACCACAGGTTGTCCCAGCAAATTGTATAACCTCTCGTGCCTGACCCCAAGCAATATTGTTGTGTCTGTAGTAGCTCCCTCTGAATATAGAAACACCCGTCCACAGAAGAACACAACTCCAAATCCATCAATCTCCAAAGATGACACTGAGAGAAAATTTACTGTCATCTTTGGAATAAACAACACATCGGCCACTTCCAGAAAACCTCCTGACTCTAGCTGGAATCTCACACTTCCAACCCCCTTCACTACAAGCCTGGAGTCGGCTCCACTATCCACATAGCAGTCTGAGTCTATCTCTAAAAGACTAAGGAACACTGACCTCATTCTCGTAATATGCCGAGATGCACCATTGTCCACAAACCACACTTCAATGTCCTCGAACACTGAACAACCACTGCCTAAAGGGTTGATACCTCTGGCTCCTTCTTCTTCTTCTTGTTTGGAAATTGACTAGCATAGTGGCCAATCTTGTGACATGCAAAGCATTTCACTTTGCTCATGTCCTCCTTCTCTTTGCTCTTTCCCAAAAGAGAAATATCCTTCTTGGTTGCACCACCTTCTGCCTTCTCCTGATCTCTACTGTGAGAACCCTCCCGGATCTCCTCCTAAGTAAAGTCATCCCATAGCCTGCTCCAATCTGGGAGCTTCTCTCTCACAACCACACACTTCACGAAAACATCCCACTCTTTGGTGAAGCCCTTAAGGGCTATGCGCACCAACTCTAAGTCTGGAATAATCTCCCCTACAGTTGCCAACTCATCCTTCACCTGTCTTAGCCGGGTGAGATAGGAGGCCACACGCTCTCCCTTGGCCATCCTAGTGTTGTGGAGCTTGTCCCTAAGGGCCATCTTCCTGTTCTCGTTCTTGTTCTCATAGGAGTTTATTAGTGCATCCCACATCTCCTTGGTTGTTTGCTTCTCAGCCAAATGTGGAATCAGGTGGTCTCTCACTCCATCCAAGATTATCCTTTGCGCCCTTCCTTCCTTCACCTCATGGATGTTTAGAGCAATGGGATCTGAAGTAGGCACTATCACTGTGGTATTCGCAAATGCCCACAACTTGTTCTCCTTGAGAACACTTGCAATCCTTACCTTCCATTGCAGGTAGTTGGAGATCCCCTCCAACCTATCCTCATACCTGTACTAGAAGCCATCTTTGTCCAACTAACAGAGACCCTTTCTTCCCCTTCTTCTTTCGAGCAAAATCCCCAGCAAAACACTGCTATCCAAGTGCCAAACTCTGTACACTAAACCTCAGAGCCTAAGCTCTGATACCATGTAAAAATCTACCAAACAAACACTTAGCAAAAAATTTAGATTTCAACCTCCAATAGTCGTTCACCAATAATGCAAGTTAACTCAGCATGCAACAGGAACTATGAACAAAAACACTAAATGACTAAGATTTGAAACTCAACAATGGAAAATAAATGAACAATGGACAACATTTAAACACATTTGACACAAGAAATTTCTGGGCAACGCCCCTGGAAAAACCCACAAGGGGAAAACCAGTCAAGGAAATATTCTTCTTATTGAGCTGATAGAAAAAAAATTATGAGTTTACTGCAGCAATATTTTTCAGCAAACTAATACAGTACTTATCTCACTCTCCCAGCACAATATCCTTCTCAAAAACAGTCCCAAAATCTGTCTTGAAAAATGTACCTCTTCTATACAACCGGTACGGCCCTATATAATCATCACCAACTTCAAATCTACCTCGAAAATTGTGCCTGAAAACTGTTGTACAGTACAATACCTTGTTGTAAGGAGTTCTCTCAACAAAATGCCTTGGAAATCGTGCCAAACTTTAGATGAATGGTTGCATCGATTTCTGTGCACTTACTCTTGTTGTATGGCTAACAATAAATGTTGTACGTCCTTCGTATAGCGGTTTTACGAACTGTATTAAATGTTGAGATCACTCCTTGGGATGTGTGCCAATCCTCTCCTTGGGATGCATGCCAATCTTCGTTGTTGTTGCTCTCTTTCCTTCAGCTCAAACTTTCTTGGAAAGTGTGCCTCTTCAACTTCCCTCTCTTCTCTCCTTGAAAAGTGCGCCCCACTCTCCCTCAAGTGCTTTCTTTATGCATTTTTTCATGTGTAACGGCCCTAACCCTAGATCTCCAAAGAGATAGACGATCAAGATCAAATCTTTCCCTCTTGAGATCAATGGTCGTGACTTTATCGTCCGTTGAGTTCACTTAAATCACTTAAGTGACCCACACTTCATAAAGTCACTTTTACCCATTAAATATTAAAAGGCTCAACATGACTTTATAAAATCACTTTATAAATTCACTTTATAAACTCACTTTATAAACTCACTTAAGAGAGACATTTGCTCGGTCTCTTCTACATGTTGGGCGCCGAAAATGCAGAAGTACCTATGAGCTACAAAATCTAACATTGTCTTATTCCAACATAACTAATCCAATCTTGATCAATGGTTAACTTGTTTTAGATCTCTTTTTCCAGTATTCTCCATGGTCAACTTATTATCAAGATCCCTTATTTTAATTTCAATTTTAATATTTCTTACTTTAATATTCTCACTCAACAATCAACTTTTTAGATCCCTTATTTTAATTCTTTCTTTCTTTAATATTATTTCACAACGTTCTCTTTTTCTCTCAATGGCTATCTCTCGTTCTTGTTGTTGAATGCAGCTTCATGAGACATCCTCCAGATCATTCTCCTCTGGACTGAGTTGAGACATCTGTGTGAGGAAGCCCAAGTGTTGGGTGTGCCCATGTGATGGGTGTGCATCAGACTCTGGACTGAGTTGTGATGATGTGTCGACTCTTCATTTGTACTCCTCTAGACTGAGTTGAATCAGCCTAAGATGGTCTCATGCCTTGTACTCTTGTGGACTCAGTTGAGTCGGCTTAAGATGGTACTCCAGATGGTACACCTATGGACTCAGTTGAGTGCTCTGTTGAGTATGACGTCCCTGTGGTTGAGCACAGGTGGATGTGTCCCTAGTGGTTGAGCACTAATGGATGTGTGAGATCCTTGCTATATTGTCTGAGAGTAAGATTTACTTGTAACCCTAACTTGTGATTTAAAGGGTACAAGTCGGCCCCACCATATGTGAAAGATAATTAATATTTGTGTAATGATTAATTATATTATTGAGTTATTGAGGTCGGCCCTATTGTGCCAATAAACACACCTTTTGTTGTGTCAAGTCTTGTATAAATAGAGGTGAATCCCCATTGAGAATTACACACACTCTCACTTGTCATTTGGAAATTTCAGCAAGTGCATGTACAGCTGAAGTGTGCATCTTTCTAGGGCGCAAGTTTCTAGGTTTTGGTAAGCACCCTCTTGTGTGCTAGGTCTATGGTGTGGGGGATCTTCTCTTGAGAATATAGCAAAGGATTGTTGGGTTTTTTCCTTTGTTTGAGAAGGGTTTTCCCAGGATACTTCTTGTGTTCTTGTGCATGGTTATTCTTCTTGTGATCTTGGTTATCGCAACACTTGCGTATGGTGTTGCTGCATTTGTTTATGGTTCAAGTACATGCTAAATGAAATAAACCTCATGCTTGAGCCAATCATCTTAAAACTTAACAGTTCTTACCCTATAAATCTATTATTTTGCATACTCTTTTTGTATTATTGAGCTTTTGTTGTCCCTGATGATGGGTGGAGTGTCCACTCGAAACATTGGACGTTTCAAAACTGCCCACACAATTTATTTCCAGAAAGTTTCACAACAATTATGACTAATTTTCAAAACATACACACTCGGAAACTTAACATCTCCTTCAAATCTATTTTGGCTTCACTCACTCTTGGGGTGGTGGTTCTCATCCTGCATCTTGTCTGATATATTTGATCCTACCTTATTGTGATATGGTGTATTTTACTCTACATGTTCTTTTAGAGAGCGTAGCTTTGTTTCTTGCTTTTATAAGAGATGCTTCCACACTCCCGTAATGTACCTTTTGGCTAATGTACTCTTTTGGTCCCATTGACCTACTTTTGAGGTCATTTGTTAGACATTAATTTACTTATCTTATCTTATCTTATCTTTGCTCCTTCAATGGGGTTGCCTCCCTAGGCCTTTCTAGGTACAAACAAGGATGACTCTCCAAGGCTACCTCTCTCCTCCAATCTATGGGCATATCTATAGAGTATCTCCCCCTTTAAGTTACTTTTTGGATGCCCCTACTAATGTCCTTCCCACAAAAGGAGAGATCAGCGAGACAATCAAGGACAATATCTATTGGAGATACATTCAAATCACTTGGGCCTCCCCTCAAACTCTTGGTCACAAGATGACCTTTCATTATGGTTTCATTGTTTGTCCCAGGCTCCCAGCTACGTTCAACATCATTGGGTTCATGGCCTTGAAATCGGTTTGCTCACATCACCTACAAGTCAAGATTTTACCACAACATCCCAAGGTCCAAGAGAATCCACCAACAATACCACATCTAGGAATCAAGTCTAAGGAACACTTTGTCTTGAGATTCAAGGGAGGTTTCATTGCTTGTTTCAAGACTATGGTGATTTCCTTGTGATCTTTATTCACAACACTGATCAAAGATGCCTTATATGTCTAGAAGGTGGGTATCCACGGGTGAGAGACTCTATAGGGCGTCTCCAGACCTAATTATGTTAGGCTCATTACCTCTTTCTTTCAATCTATCTTTGTTAATGGGCGGGTTAAGTGTTGAGCTGACTCCCCCACCCAAAATTTAGATGACAGTAGATTTGTGAGACAACAAACCTCCTCTAACATGGTTGGCAATCACATCACGTTGACGAGACCTCAAACTCGAACCCACTCATTGAAGCATCTAGCCTCTCATGTCAACCCAAGCAACCAGTCCTCCATCATGAATTTATTCCCCTCGACCTTGGATGTTAGGAGATATGGGGCTTCTTGGTCTTCTCTCTTCTCTTCTTGCCCCACTACTCCTCCCAGGATTGCACAGCTAGGTACCGTAAGCACTATTTGATCAACATCATCAAGCTTTTGCATTGACCCCTTCATAACCAGTGATGAGAGTAGGAAGGCCTCTTCTCCCTCCTCTTCCTATACTTTTATTTCCACTTATGATGCCCATGTGGAGCTCGGGCCTTGACCCTCGTAGAGTTTGCCTAGCTCTTGTGCTTCTCTTTTTTCTATTGTCAATTATATCTCTTGTATTTTAATTTTTTATGACATTTTATCTCTAGGGGTGTTTTAGATAGTCCCACTATTTAGTGCACACTAATTATAATCTCTAAGCACCATTGACCTATCACTTATCTTTCTCTACAAATTAATTTATAAGCCCCATTTACCTACCTCTTATCTTTATCTACAAATTAGTTTCTACAACAATAGGACAAGCATCGATGGTTGAAATGAGCTCCAAAAGTCAACTTTGGCACCAAACATATGGACATCGTACCTACCATGGTTTGCACTTTTGAAAAAACTTAATATGGTTCATGGTTTGCACTTTTGAAAAAACTTAATATGGTTCATGGTTTGCTTCTAATTCAAGACGAAAAAGGTGTTTGTGAAGCATGCATTTCAAGCAAGCAACATAAGGGTAAATTTCATAAAGAAGATGCATGGAGAGCAAGCATGTAATAGGAATTGGTGTATAGTGACTTTTTTGGTCCCATGAAAACTCTCAACTCTTAGTGGATGCAAAGTACTTTATGACCTTTTTTAATTACTCCGCAAGAAACAATTGGGTGTATCTTCTCAAGTACAAGTCAAATCCTCTTGACATTCAAGGTGTTCAAAGCAGTGGTTGAGAGTCAAAGTGGGAAGAAGATTAAGGTTCTCAAGACAAACAATGGGGGAAAATATGAGCATAATAACTTCTACAAGTAATGCAGAACTCACAATATTTGCAGGCAACTTACTTCCTCTTATACTCCACAACACAATGATGTTGCAAAGAGAAAAAATGGGACCTCGAGGGAAAAATCTATTAACAACTTCTAGGTTGAAGTAGTGTATACAACAATGTACCTAGTCAATAGAAAGCCCCAATAAGGTTTTGAGAAACATCTCAACCAAAGGACGTGAACTTTGGAGTGATAGGACACAAGTGAATTATTTCGAAATCTTCGATTGGTGTGCATATGCATATGTGCCAAAAGAAAAAAGGCATAATTGAAGCCAAAAGCATAACATGCACCTTTTTAGAGTACATTGAAGACTCCAAAGCACATAGCATTTTGATTTTAAAATGAAAAAATAATAGTTAGTAGAGATGTTGTCTTTGATAAAGATCATAGGTTTAAGAATTGAATCGAATAGTTGTAGCATGGCTTGTTCAAAACAAGGAGTTTGAAAAAAGAAAGGGAAGATAGTCCAAAAACAAAACAAAAGACCAAATCTAACACCAAGTGACAAGGAGGCTGCCAATAAAGGCAAGCAGCCATGAATCATCTATTGACAGGTATAAAGCAAGGTCCATGGCTAAACGATTTACACAAAAAGGAGGTTTTGACTTCAAAGAAATTTTTGAACATGTAGCTAAGATTAATACAATTAGATTGGCATTAAACATGGTAGTTCAGTTTCCGTGAGATATTCAGAAAAGGATATTAAAAGATCCTTCTTGAACAATGTTCTAGTAAAGGAGTGTACATGCATCAAATGCAAGGTCTTGTTCAAAGAGAGGCGAATGTTTTGTGTACATTGAAAACTGTATTGTGTGTTCTCAAACAGGGTACAAGCATCTGATATGTAAGAATTGGTGCTCACTTCACAGCCAATGGTTTTAGAAGAACCCCACCACAATCCAAATTTATTTTTCAAAGTTAAAGGTATCCATGATGAAGTCATTGTAATATTATGTGTTGATGACCTCATGATTACAAGGAATAAGACAAGGATGATAGAAGTGCTAAAAGCTAATTTAATGAAACCATTGAAATGACAGATTTAGTGTTGCTTCATCATGTTTTAGAAGTGGAGATGTGGCAGATAAAAGGTAGGTATTGCTATCGCACAATTTGTACTTGCCCAAAAGCCCAAGGCAAGTGGATACAGAATTGGTGTAACTGGGAACAACCTATCACTGTCACCTTAATAGGAGATCCCTTTCTATTTAGGGGTATGTCAAGACTACCCCAGGGGAGACGTCCCCGGTGACCTGGGGGGTTTGAGAAGGCTAAGGCAAGTAATCACAAGGAAATCCTTCCCCTCTCACAGATCACTCAAATCAAAGGTTTCTTTATGTCTTATAAAGATGAAGCAAATAAATAATATTGTGTATCTGCCCAGAACAAGACAACAAGGCAAACGGGGGCACTTTCCAAGTACCAAAATGATTGTTAGTGCTTCATAAAACAACGAACCTTCAAAAACTAAGCTAGCTGATATGAATTTGCAGCAATGCAACAGTTTATAACAGCAATTAATATTTTATAACAGCCACAAGATTTATGCCTTGAAATTGCTTGAAAAAAGACAAGAAAAAATAACTTTGACTAGGCAAATTGATAATAAATTGTCACAAACAAAGTTGGCAATGTTTAGCTAGCTTTTAATATCACTTTTGCAGAGAATTTGCTGCAGTTAGATGGATGTAGCAATCTTTTGCAACAGCAGCAAATTCTAATGGTCAAAAGTGAAAGAAAACACCATGCAAAGTTAGCACTTACCTAGTAGATTGACTAGCAATTATCACAATTGAGTTTTGAATGGTTTTAGTGCAAATTATGTAGGAAAATGTATCAAATAAATGTATGTTTGTATGGCTGTAGCAATGTTTTGCTACAGAAGCAAGTTAGCTTGGTAGTTAGTCTAGTTTAGGGTTAGCAAATGTTAGTCAAAGCTTCAAGGATAAAAGTAGGAGTGTTTGTTTGATCAATCAACACTTGTAGATGGTAGTCTAGTGCCTTTCTAAGGTAAATGAAGTCATTAATGGCAGCAGCAAATCTTAGAGGAAAGATAGCAATGATAATGATATGTCAAAGAGATGGAGAGGATAAGAAAGGTGTTAGTATCCCAAGGCCTCAAAAATCCACCTCCAAGAGATAATTGCTAGGAAGTAACAATGGTTAGGCCTTATCGATTTATCCTTTCCTTGAACAAATTGCAATAAAATATGCAATTGGGCATGGAAGTAGGGTTACTAGACTGCTACAATGGTAGGGCTCTAGTATCTACTTCAAGAGAGGTGTCTTTCAAGAAATTTTAGCACATGGAAGACTATAGGGAAAAAGATAATAACATATGTCTTTCCCCTAGGGTTTCAAGCAAGCAATTTCATAATCATAGACATGAAACAAGTAAAATTAACCATAAGAATTCATTCACAATATAGAAATGCAGATTTTCCACTTACTTCACCAAGAATAATCAAGCAAAACACCCTAGTTGAAGATCATCCACATGAAAATTGTCAAAGTACACCAATAAATGCCTCCTCCAAGGAGTGTGCACCACTAATTTCAGCCAAGAAACCTTAAAGAAGGCCAAATTTCAGACAACCACTTGTGTGATGAATCAATTATGAAAAAATACAAGAGTTTTATCTCTTATTTATACAATATCAATGACCTTTAATTGTCTTTTAGGTCATAAAAGGCTGACATGGCTAGTTTACATCAAAAATCCAGTTTTTTACATAAATTCAACAATTAAAACCTTAATTTCACTTTAGGGATGACGTCATGCCCCTCTAGGGTGACGTTAGACCCCCAACTTGGAACGTTAGGCCTCAAATGCAAAACATTGGGCCTCCAGAGGCCTCAAATGCTGCCACACGTGTCAACTAGCACCAAAAAGTTCTCATAAATGCCCAAACCCTAACTGGATGACGTCAAGGGTCAGCATGGTGATGTCAGGGGCCTTCAAGGGCCAATGTCATGTTGGAAGGGCAAGACCCCCCTAGGTCTAGCCCTACTAGAGTGTCTCGGGGGAAATGTCCTTCTTCCTTCCTAGTGCCATCCTCTGGTGTCTCTCTGCCCCTGGTTGGGGTCACAACATCCATCTGGTGGCCTTTTAGCCCCATGGAGGTCCGAGCTAATCATCTCCCCATATGTACCTGTCCACCGGGCATGGTCCTGCAGCAACAAGAAGTACGCCCTCCATGGGCTCAAAAGTCACAGGGATCATAGCAATGTCAATCACATCGAATAATCAAATTACCCGAACATGTGCATCAAACCCCCTTTACCCAGAGAAATGCTCAAAGACGTTATGCAGTTTAACAAATCAGGTTTGGAGAGGGTCTCAGGGTGTCCTATTGGGCTAATCCTCCTCAAGTTTGGGGTGTTTCTCAAGTGAAGACCAATCTAGGTCATGTAAGTGTGTGAAATGGTGCAGGGGGAATGTTTAGGTAAAGGGCGCAGGGATAACAGAGAAATGTAGGTCTTGCCTGTCGGTGCCTCTGTAGAGGGCGAGCTGCACCTTGTCATGGATGCCATTGTTTCCTAGCCCATTCAATGCCTTTTAGTCTTTTTCTTATTGTTTTTTCTTTTAAAGTGAATAATTGGGGGACATTGTCCTGGCGTGGTGACCAGTGGTGACAGCGTTACCCACAAGCACTTCATGTAAATGAGAAGGTTGGCTCGTGATGAGACCCCCTTTCTCTTGGCTATGCCACCAAGAGCCACTACCCTGGTTTGGTGACCAGATAGATGGTGGTGTCATACCGCTTCATGCCCATGGACCTAATAGGCCAGCTCATGATGAGACCTCCCATCCACCAACTAGACCTTGAGTTTTATTTTATCTTACGGGTCCCCTTTTCTTACTGAGAAGCCTTTTATTGCTTTCTTGGGAATCCCTAGGTGAAGCATCTCAAAGGTTTTATTTTGGCTTTTAACTCTTGCCAACTACTTTTACCCTCTGGGCCTTTAGCCCCTTCTTCCCACAAGGCAAGGTACAACCCTTACTAGTGTAG